>BQNB010173692.1:0-13332 GCA_026074375.1 Tanacetum coccineum
GCTTACAATGTCTTTCTTTTTTGAGTTTTTTTGGAGTCCATTGTGTCGTTTTTTGATTTTTATTTGGTTTTACTAATTTGGTTTCCCCTTTTACATGGTAGTGTCGTTTTCTCAAAAGGTGCAAGGTAGATTTACTAAAATTTTGTATGGTTTTATCTTGTTAACTGGTTTGTGGTGTTGGAATTTGGAAGTAATGGATTTAGCTTAATGTGGATATTCAGTTCAGGTGTATGAGAGCTTGTTGGACGCAAATGCTTTAAATGGTTGTGCTGATTTCGTGATTGCTGTCAATGGTTGATAATTGGATTGCTGCTACTATCTCTGCCTATATGATGATTGTTTTCTAGTTTGTTTTTACTGAAGTAAATCTCTCATCTTTGTTGAGAACTTGTAACTTGTTATGGGAGCCCTATACGACATCATCTACTATAGCTTGTTCTATAATGCTTTTAGGCAAATAATAGATGTTTGTTTATATGCAATATCAATTCTCTTTGTTCGTATTTCTGTTATGTTTAAGTTTCCTTGTGGTTATGCTTTCACTTGTTCTTTTTTTGGTTATTAGTTTAGCAACATTCTGCTAATTGCTACCTGAGATTCTGAAGGCTGAAATTTGATTGGAAATATGAGCTTGGATAATTTAGGGGGTGTTTGTCTTATGTTGGGGTTCTTAGCTTAAGTAAAACACTTCAGATCCAAGGATAATTTATGGATCTTACTAGGCCCTTTAATTATCAAACTTCCAAAAACTATGCAGCTCCATCCTCAAATAATTCTTGAAAATTGGTCTTACTTGCAGGCAACCATCCTTATGGCATCTACTAAACTTGACTGCAAATGTAACTAGAATCAGGACAAAC
Organism: Tanacetum coccineum; assembly: GCA_026074375.1. NCBI lineage: Eukaryota > Viridiplantae > Streptophyta > Magnoliopsida > Asterales > Asteraceae > Tanacetum > Tanacetum coccineum. Next base: position 861 of record BQNB010173692.1, read on the forward strand.
TACTATTCATCTTCTAGTTAAAACTAATACACAATAACCAGACAAGATTTCAATGCCAAGATACATGGTCCTCTGCATATTCATTGATTGTAATTTCCAATATCCATGGCATCTAACAAGACACCGTTCCCTTTCTTTACATTCATAGCAACTTTCCATTTCTTGCTAACTTCCTCCATATGTGCTCATCTCTTTACAGTTAAGCTAGCTAACTTCAATCTCACATAGTTTATCATAGCAGCAAGCACATCTTTGTTATCTCTTTTAACATTTGTAAACAGTCTTTTGTTCCTTTCATTCCATATGAAGCACACACAAGTTGCAAGCACAATTCTTTTCAGGATACTTTTGATAGATTTGTTTTGCTTCATATTTGTCATTATAGTCACTATTTTTTTTTACTATGTGTCTATCCCATTTCTAGGTTTTGCTTTCTTGACCAGTCATCTTCTTTAATATACCCATATTCTGTTGGAATTATTAGCATTCAAGAATAGGTGGTTTGGAGTTCGGCAGGTTCGTACACAAAGGGAAGACCAGTTGCTTTCCTGGGTACCAGTTTTGATTGTCTATCCTGTGTTGCACAGTACTTCCCTCTGCCATTGCAATCCACATTATAAAAGAGTGTTTGGGAGTACAGTTTGAAAACCATCTTGTCTCCAGTCTTTCCATTTTCTATTAGTTGAGTAGTTTACACATCTCCCATCATTAGTACACGGCATATAGCATTCTTCATACACGGCATATCAGTTACCACTAGGAAAAAAATCTGATTTTTATTCTCTTTTAACACTTCAAGCTGGGGGCGGACCCAAGGGGGTTCTTGTCAACCACATGGATCTTTGCCGCGCAGTGTAAATTTTTGGCGATAATAACAAGAAAATGTATGTAACTTGTACATTTTTGTTGTTTTATGTAGCCTCTTTTTCTTTGCTATTAAAAGTTTAAAACACAAACCTTTCAAATTTCGACTTTTGTGCATATTTTGCGACCATTCTACCCTTAACCACCATGTTAACATCGAAGGGTAAAATGGTCATTGTACATGAACAAAATACACACAAATGTCAAAATTTGAAAGTTTTGTGTTTTAGTAATGAAAAAAAAGAAGGCTACGCAGAACAACGGAAATGGTCAAGTTACTTGTTTTTTTTATTATCCTTAAATTTTTGCCAAAAATCCTGATTTCTCCAAATTGAACCTGGTGCCAATTTTTTTTGTTATATGTTTGGTTTAGTTAGCCAATTATTTATGTCAAACAAAATTTATGCACTTGATCATTTATAGCCTCACTTACTTCAAGATTGAAAAAGTGGAGAGTAACCTAAAGTTCACATTTTTGATAGATTTGTTGTGCTTCATATTTGTCATTATAGTCACTATGTCATCCCACTTACTAGGTATTGCTTCTTGACCTGATTTACAAGAATCTAGAACACGGGTAGTAACAACTTTGGAGATAATGTTGAATTGGGGGTATTTTTGGATTGTGGTTCATCATTAGAGCATTAGATGTAGTAAAACTATTGTAGGTGTTGCCACGTCAGCATAACACTGAACTACATTTTACCTGTACTCCAGAAATCTGGACCCCACTTAAACACACAAATAGACACTAATTGCAGCTTTGCCCCACCAACGCCGAAACTATAAGGCTAAAGTGTTGATAACGTTGGGGCTATGACTTTGTTATACTCCATGTTCTTAGTTAAAATATGTTGTTACAGGAGGGACTGCTTTTAATGGGGTTGTTGAAGAACTTAAAAAGTTGACAACTTCAGTTGCTCATGTTCTTCCTGTTTCTGACGATGGTGGAAGTACTGCCGAGATTGTTCGTGTTTTAGGTCGGTGTAGTCACAGAAATTTAGTTCGTTTAAGTTTTTATGCAATTTGTGACATTTAGGATCTTGTTACGAAATTTTTTGGTGTCCATGTTTTCAGGCGGTCCAGCAGTTGGAGACATACGGTCAAGATGCTTGAGATTGTCTGATCAAAGCACTTCTGAGGCTCTTGCAGTGTGCACCCTGCTCGGTTTTCGTCTCCCTCTTGATGCCCGACAAGCAAAATTAGAATGGTAGTCTCTTTTATAATTAAAATAAATATAACTATATGAAGTATAAAGCATGCTAATCTGATAATTTAACAGGTATAGTACCGAGAACCGGACCAAAATGTTCGGTCCAGGTCCGGGTCGGTCCTGTCAGGTTCGTCGGTCTAGGCCGAACCGGAACGAGAACAAAAAAAATGAGCAAAAGGGTAAATCGAAATATGTTCGGTTCATGTTTTTCAAAAAAATATAATTATTTAACCACTCAAGGGTGGCTTAGTGGCAAAAGAATTGTGGCTATCATTCTAAAAATGTGTGAGGTCTCAAGTTCAATGTGCAAACAACCTTGAAGTGACCACACCAACCTCTTGAAAAAGGGAGAGCTTTACCTGGTTTGAGTATGTGTGGTTTTAGGTTCAAACCCCGTGAATTAGTCAGACAATGTGTCAAAAACCACGATTACCAAAAAAAATAAAAAGAAATATGTTCGATCCAAATCTGACAATGTTTTCAATCCGCGTTCTATAATACTCAACCCTCCTTAGTCCTTTCTAACAAAAAGCCCAATCCAAAAAACGTTTGACGACGGACAACATCTATCTCCTAGGGTTTCAACAAACAAACAACAATGGAGGACATGATTAACCAATCCAAAAAACGCAAAACCGAAACTTTAAACGACACCGTTTCCCTCACCCAACAAAACGCACTCAAAATCCTCCAACCACTCACAAAAGCAGTGTAAATTTTTGGCGATAATAACAAGAAAATGTATGTAACTTGTACATTTTTGTTGTTTTATGTAGCCTCTTTTTATTTGCTATTAAAAGTTTAAAACACAAACCTTTCAAATTTTGACTTTTGTGCGTATTTTGCGACCATTCTATAACCACCATGTTAACATCGAAGGGTAAAATGGTCATTGTATTCAAACAATCATCTTCACATGAAGATGCCATATAAAATCATTTACGATCCTTCAAGAGACCCAATTACATCATATATGCGTATCCACATAACTTAGATGCCACTTGTACATGATGTGAGCACAAAAAACATCTGATGCAAACATGTGAAAAAAACGCGTAATACCTCTAGATGGTATGATGCACACATGAATATATAGATGCAGTCAGAAAACGCGTAATGCCTCAATAATATGGATGCCCACCCTGATACATCCCACCATGAGGACCTCTTGGACCAGCCGGTGGCATGTTAGGTTGTGTTGGGTAGCCTGAAGATGGACCATAGTTTCCACTGTCAGCAAATCCCCCCTGAATTGGCGGCAATCTGTTCATAAGAGGCCTGTAACTATTCTGCCCAGGATACTCCGGCGCAGCAGCAGCCACCGCACTAGCATATCCACCATTGTTGTATCCAGTACCAGCAGGATACCCAGTACTACTGTGTGAAGGTGGCCCCTGGTTTACATAGCCTGGACCACTACCAGTTCCTGAAGGTGGCACCTGGTTTACATAGTTGTAGCTGTAATTATAAAGTGTAAATTGATAGTTAAGCTAAACGCTTCTTTTATTAGCGTTTCATATTGCCGAGTTGGTAGAGGGGCTATAATCCCAAAAGTGATGTCTTTACCCGGTTTGATTCCATGTGGTATGAATCCATTTGGCGGGTTAAACCCCGTGGGTTAGTGGCCTAAAGGTCGGTAACCAATTTTTACAAAAACAAAAATGGAACGTTTAAACAAAATCCAAAAGCTAAACGAAGCATTATATTCTAAATGCTAAATGCTCCAAAAAGCTCGTGGCCAAACACAACCAGTGTATATTTGTTTACTGCTAATTGAATTTACTTATTAGAACTGACCGAAAGTAATGTTACTACATAGCAATCAAACACCATAATGGCGATTATTATCCACTGGCAAGGATCTAAAACAGCCGCAATGTTCCCTAGGATGTCTTATAGGAGGATTAGTTAAACGATGTAACTTTACTCTTTTGTAACTTTGTATTTCTGTATTTGAAAAAAAAAACATCTTGTGTTTGTAAACGAATACTTACGGTTGGACAACAAGCAATGCAGCTATTCGAGGAGTGTCCCCACGAGTATCATCTGAGAAAACTGTGGAAAACGCAGCCTCGAATTTGATGGGCAATATACCAAGAGGCTGCACATCATTCCACTATCCAAAGAGTTGCCAAATTTCCCAGCTTTTGCTGATTATTCTGGTTGGTAATGGGGAGGAAGGAGGATTTTCTGTAGAGAATGTGGCCATCAAAAGTAAACAACGTTAAGAGAAAGAAATATGTTGTAGGAATGATTAAGTCAGCATATAAATTACAATTGACTCGTCAAGAACATAATTTGTGTACAAAAACGAAGCAATTAACCCAAGAGGATTATGCAAAATCCAACTAAGAGTTCGACTGGCAAGGGCAGATGCAATAGAGCAAGCCCAGGACGTGTTACCTTCGAACAATGCAGGTCCAAAGTGGCTGTTAGCTTTGACCGCATGATATGTGGAAGAATATAAATAAACATACAAACATAACAAATAGACTGCAATATAGAATTATCAAATTTAAATACTCATTTATTTGTTTATGCCATTTTAGGAACACTTCAACTAGCACTAACTCATATTGTGATTTGTTGAGAGACATACATATGACATGTGTTCATGAGATCAATGGAATAAGCTACATACATCCACAGGCGCAACAACGTCATTGCAAAAGTAACAACCCAGCCGCAGCTTGTAACACAGTCTGTATCAAGTGGACATTATCTTCAACACGCTGGCAACTGGCAGATAAAGAGCTAACCGATTCGAGATTTTGGACTCATCAGTTTCACGGTTCGGCCTAGACCGACGAACCTGACAGGACCGATCCGGACCTGGACCGAACATTTCGGTCCTGTAAGCTGAAGATCAAAGTAAAAAAGAAAAGCAAGTCAATGCCAGCTGAAACGCTTAAGGGCATAATAGATATTTCCTACTGTCACAAAAAGTTCTATAATACCAGTTTAAATATAAAAATAAAAATCCCCTTCTACCCTACTAGCATACTTCTCAATCCCACGCCACGTTTGTTCCTTTTGGTCATTTCACGCTCATTTTGAGGGTCTTAATTTATATGGATTAGGGGTCCCATTTAGTTGAATTTTAACTCTTGAAGTCAAACTAACCTTATTAGCGTTGGCACATAATAGAGTTGGAAGCCAACGACTTTCCCTTGTATCAGTCAACAAAAAGACAGCATCATGAGAGTCAACCAAATCATGAAGACTGTCTGCAGTCATCAAGCAACATTTTGCTCTTTCTTGACTAGTACCCCGGGTTCCCAGGCATAGTATCTCCATCCACTACATAAACCTCGTGCTTTCCTGCAAATAAAAAGTCACAAAATATAAATAAAGTATTAAATATACACACAATCGATATCAATAGTTCTATAAATTTACCCACTGCTGGAAAAATACTCTGAGACTTTTTAACTCTAGGCCAAAGCTTTGAGATCACCGCCGATTCAAGACAGTCTTCCAAAGTATATAGGGATTGCCTCAATGGATTTGACATGGCCACCTTACCACTATCAACCAATGTTATTTTCCGTACACCCCAAGCCTGAAATACACATTATATACATGGGCATAGACGTTAAAGTCGGCAAGGATGTGGTAATTTACCACTATCTCTTTTTGAGGTAAGGAAACATACATGGGCAACCCTCACCAAGAAGCATACTGCCACCTTGCATCCAAGAGTCCCAGCTCCCAACAAAAGACACTTGGTACCAGACAACATGTTCAGGTCCAAAGATGGCAATGCACGCCATCTCATTAGCTTTAGATTCAAATCCGCAGCTGATATAGCCATCCTGTACGATTCAATTACTTTTTTTTGAACGATGACACATAAAAAGTACAAAAAAAGAAAAGTGTAACTACCCAACGTACCGAGTTGGATCCATGGTAGTAGATAGGTTAATGCGTCTAGGTACTCTCTTCCCTTTATTGAGTTCCCATCCAACAGCATTAGGCACATGTTCTTGATCTTGCCATGCTGATTTACATTAAAGTAAAAAGATTTTACATGTTACAAAAAACAATTGCATATCAAAAGTTAAAATCTTACAAGAAACACATCTGTTTTAAAAAATAATTATTACCCAAATTTGGTTGATCTACCTTGTGATTGTTGTATCAGAGCTTCACCAACTAGGGATAAATCCAAGTCCGCAAAACCATGGTTCTCGCGATAGCATAAGAACTGAACCTTCTTTATGTTCCATCTCGCAGAAATAAATGTCAAAAAGTTGCGAAGAGGCCAGCCAGGATTGTTTGGAAATAGACGACGGGACATAAAAAAGCAAATAGAATCTGCCACCATAATAACGAGCCTTTTCAAGAAACTGCCTTACATGTAATCATATGTGAAGGCTCTGGCATGATACTAATACTAGTGTATTCGGATAAAAATAGAACTGTCTTTTACCTTATGACCTTCACTTTGACAAGCTTCAAAGTCCTTGAGAGGTCTAATAGTCGCATGTGAATTTGAAGAAATGGAGACCAAAAAGAACGGTACATCTGCAAAACTCGTGTATTTAGAACATTTTATCTATAGAACTTAACACACTTCACGAATGAATATTCATCGAGAAAAGTTTGAATGACTCTACCAGCTGTAAACTTGGACTTATTACGCCCCGCCACTCATTCAGCAGGTCCGAAGCACAGATTCAGCCTGTATTGCAATGAAAACAAGATAGTACATTGTTAAGCCAAAACAAACAGAGCTAATTACCATAGTACATTAGTACTAAATCTATATCATCAAACCTCTTCTGGGGTGAACCATTTTGATGCTGGCCGCAAATCAACCATGCTGCTGAGGGTCCAAGAACTAGAGCAAGGGAAATCAAAACCAGTAATACAATTTAAATTTCTTAGGTCTGGCAAATGATAAGATCTGCGATAGCACAAGAATGTCCTCGTCGCCCCTCTTTTCCCTGATCTGGAATACCTCCCAAATCCGGAAAAAATTTGTCGAATTAATAAAACTACAAATTCACAAGCAGAAGGCGAGTTTTGACAAAAAGACAATATTGTTCTCGTTTATACCTTTTTTGCTTCAGATTTTAACAGACCCTGCTTGTCAAGGCCGCCATCAAGACAGTCTTCCAAAGTATATAGGGATTGCCTCAATGGATTTGACATGGCCACCTTACCACTACTTGTTTCGGTTAGTGGGTCATCACTTGGTTCAGTTGGTAAAGATTCTGGACACTTGAGGATTTGAGCAAGGTGCATAGAAACCTATCACGCACAGTTAACACAAACGGATTAGTACCCAGTAACCGCAATGCATCCAATTCCACAAACATTCGAGTATTTGACCATATCCCTTTTAGAAACTATAATTACCCCACATATTAATTCATTATTCCAAAATCATAATCATTTGTAATGCATAACAGATACAATTTTTTTCATACGAAGATGTCTAGAAACCAAATTCTAGTTAGTGTTAACGCCCCCGTAGCCAAAAGCAATAGACTAATCGGATATCCTTCCTATTTCACCGACGTGGGACAGGTTGTAACAGTTTCTCATCCATTAAGTTCATAGTTACTACGTAGCATCTTGACTAACTACTTCATCAGCATTAACATAACGATATTAGCCAAAGACACCGATGCGTAAAGCATAGAAGTAAAAGAAACAAACCCGTTATAGAAACCGGCGATTCCTCAGTTTTGAGCTTATTAAGCTTCAACGAAGACAATCCATGCCAAAAACCCTCATCAACAGAACTCTGAAAAGGCACAAATTGCAGAACAGGCCCGTTCTCACTTCCAGCCATACTTTGAAATTATATCCTTAAAAGAACACAACGACAGACCAAACAATTTAAACACTAGAGCTAACAACAATGTACATGTACATAATATAATCAACATAAGCTAGTATGTTCACAATTATTCATCTAACTATAAAATAAAATCATATATTCCTAACAAAGATGAAGATCAGTTATAAACTATTACAAATCGGGTTTTAAAACTCAAGTATAAAGAATTATTATGAGTACCTGAAAATTAATATTATTATTGGGTTTATGGAGTCTATATATATATATATATATATATATATATATATATATATACAAGCGTTCAATTGAGAAGGTCAAAAATTATAAGAAGGAAAGAAGTGATCTTGACCCTTTATTAGCCCCTCCTTTTTTATCTAATGGCGTAGATTAGATGAATATTTGTATTAGACTTGCAATGAATTTACACTTAGATAAAACGGAAGGGCTTTTATGTAAATTCACATCCAAAATTCAGAAGGGTCAGTTTTGCAATTCTTCATTTGTTACATTCTTCCCCAAAAATTAATCTGATTTCTCTCGATGTAAAAACACACACACAAAAACACGCACACAAAAACACACACACACACCAACACGCACCATCTCCTTCATCTAACACCTATCTTCTTCTCGCTGGTTATCAACTATCTACTTCTCTCTGGTAATCTTCTTGTCGGTTTTTGACTGCGGCGTTGACTCCGGCGTTGACTACGGTGTTGACTGCGGCGTTGACTATTTTGATGAAGATTTCATCTATTAAAGTTGTTCCAACAATGAATTGAACGCTAATAGTGGTATTTTTCACTCATTCACTTTTTTATTGTTTTTAGTGTTTGTAATTTTAATTTTTTATTTATGTATTATTTTGTTTTATAAATGTTAGATTTTTTCACATGTGAAGATCCTATATGATGCTCTATGTTATTGATTGTTTTAAATATGTTGCCTTTTTGTTTCGATTTTAGTTAAAATTAAGTGTCGAGATATTGTTTTGATCTTGATTGATGCTTTTGTCTTTGTCGCGTTTTATTTGAGTTTTGTAGGAATATCTTCACGAGTGAAGATTTTATATAATATCAGTTTAGTTTTTATAAAAAAATATCTTCACGAGTGAAATCTTTTATGGAGGATTGAGGCTTGTGACTTAGTTGCGTTTGATTTAGGTTTTGTAGGAACATCTTCACGACTGAAGATTTTATATAATATCTTCACGAGTGACTTTTTCCCGGTAGGACATGGATCTTAGAGTAGACATGTATTTGTGATCATTACTTGAACTGTGTGGATAGTACTAATAGGTGCAGATGTGGATTATGTATGTCAAATATCAATCAACTTAGATTAACGTTCTTTAAGATATTAGATGCAGAGTTTTTTTAGGGTCATAAAGATTTTGATAAGAGGGATTAACTAGGTTAAATGGAATTCTATTCTTTTTGGCTCGAAATATGGTGGGTTAGGAGTGGGTTGTATTCGGTCTAAAAATCTTATGCTTTTAGAGAAATGCAAAATGCCGTCGAAGGATACTAAGGATAATGGAGGAACTTGGATCACAAATCTGGCGATTCGTGGAAATAAAATGTTAGGATTAGAAGTGACCTTTTTCAATTATTTATCTTAGATGATTTGTATCTTAGACAAGTAAATGTTTCTGTTGCATAAAGATAATTCTCTATTTTGCACTTCTCTCTTGTTCTAAGTTGCTTGTTACAACCATCTGGCGACTTAGCTAACGTGTTCGTTTTGACCTGATACTCATATGTACACGGTGTTACTTCATGGGTATTGTTTGATTGGAAAAGTGGATCATGCAAGTAAGATTTTTGATATTATAATTGCACAAGGGTGTCTGTATAGTGAGGTTAGTTACACTGTGTTAATGCAAGTATATTGTTTTATGGTGGCGAAGTGTATAGGGCTAGTAAGAATTTAAGATATGATTAGAACAAGGGTTCCACTTTGTGTTTGTAAGCTATAGTATTTGAATGACGGTTAATGCAAGAGTGAAAAAGATAGATAAAGCTCTGAATATAATCCGTTAAAATGCATAAAAGGGTAAAAATTTTTTGTTTTCCAAATCTCGTGACATATCAACTCTTGCATCAATGGATTTGGTTCTTTATGGAAGACCGAAGAGCATTTAATGCTTTTGATGAAATTTCATATCAAGGTATATCTCCGTAATATTGAACATACCTATACTTGATAAACTCTATTATGGAAAAAATGAGAAAATTCAAAGAGGCTTCATATTACTGAAAAGGAAGGTCTTGGTATGGTCCGTGATATTGTTCTTTCCACCGGCATTATTGATAGGATGTGCAAAGTTGGGAAAGTCACTGTTGCCCGCCAACTTTTTAATGACTTCTCCAATAGGGGCTTGCAACCTAATCGTCAACATATAGTGTCTTGATCGGTGGATATCTGAAAAATGGTAAACTTAGGGATACGGGGGATTTGTTTCGATAAATGACGATTGGAGGTCTTGAGTTGGATAGTGTTACTTATAATTTAGTTATTACAAGATTTCTTCGTTTTAATGAGACAAAAATAGCATTATCATATCTTGAAAGAATGCTTGATGCTGGTTTTTCTGCAAATGGTTTCATAAAATCAATCCTAGCGCACTTCATGCACAGAACGGTGTTGGATGACGCATGATATGTGCTTAATTACACATATCTTTTACCTCTAAAAACGAGCTTAAATGACCAAAAACAGACAAAAACTGCCAAACATAGTGCAGATTAGAGGTAACTGCAGTCAATTGTGCCATGGCATTTGGTCAAGCAATACCGCTTTTTCCTTGGATTTAAAGAATATCATTTGTTGCAGCCAAATGCATCCAAGTATGCTCTAATTTCCATTTATAAAACAAAGTATATTTAGTTATAAATTGTTCTCTTGCTGGGCTTTTGTTTTTAATGTTCGGTTGGAATCACACTAGTGTTGATTTTGTATTGCAGCTATATTATATCCTACATAGAGTTAACGGATAAGTAGCCTGCTATAACTGGACTGGCACACGGTGACAGAAGTGCTATTAACTTTGCCTTTTAATGCGTTGGCACTTAAATACTATCGAGTTATATCTACCTAATATATATCTGAAACCTCTTGTTTGATGTCAGAACCCTCAAAAGTATTGAATAAGGAAAAGATTATCCGGTACCGACGATATTGAGAAGCATATAAAAGCATATTCCTTTCTATACATCTTAGTTTTTGATTCATTATCTCTGTTGCAGAGGTCTGTCTTCAAAAAGTTAGCGAGTTATTAGACTACCAAATTATCCGGACTGATGAAGATACTTCTCTTGAAGTCTGTTGGTAATTTATAACTATTATATCCATACAATTCCATGTATTCATATCCCCATACCTCGCTCCGGCGGGATTGGGCATCCATGTATTCATATATATTAACAAATATCCACCTTCCTGTCCATAGAACCTGTTAGGTTGATGACGGATTATTATCTGAAATTCGACACAATAAAACACATTATGAAAGCTCCTTTAAATTGCAGCATATAAGATGCGTTTCATATTGTTGGTCGTGCGGAGGAAATATCTTGTATTCAAATATCGAAAGGACTTAAGGATTGTTTTCAGTTGGAATCATCATCTTATCTTACCACATATTCAAATGTATGAATAGAAGAGATGGAGGGTGATAGCTGTATGCTAAGCAAAAAACCTAATACAAGATCTTGTGGTGTGGATGATAACAGTAAGGTGAACTCAGTGGTAAAGCTTGGATCAACGATGTCTGAAGATAGTATAGATGTCCTACCTCAAGATGGAGCTGGAATAAGTTTGAACATAGCAAACCATGAACCTCATCAGTGGTCGCATTTCCAGAAATTGGCAAGGGATGACCTCTCAAATAAGGACGCTTCTCATATTGATGAGAGTCAACTGGCATTTTAATATGGATTTCCAGGCGTGGAAGATTATTCTTTAAGAAATCAGTTAGACTCAGTAAACGCTTTTGTTAATAATGAAGCAAAATATGCAGCTCCTGTTGTGCAATCACGTTATGATCCATCACAAGTTAAGATCAGTAAAAGCATGCAGTTTGCTGATATGGATGCTGATATGGTTGAAAACATAAGGATGTCACACTCAGAGTATGAGGTAAAGTCACATCAATTGCTAGTCAAGGTAACTCCCTGTTTATCTTTCTTTTGATATTTTATACATCTTTATGATGATTTTTGGCTGAGTTAGGGAATGTTTGGAATGTTGGCTCATTCAGATGATAGAGATTCAAGTCTTGTGAACTATGATACTGACACATCAGAAGCTCAGCCCCCATAGGGTTCATTGTGCATAATGTAGGGAGGAAGAGTCCATCTGTGATCGACGATAGTTCATCAATATGCTCAACTGATTCAATCCCATCAGTGGTTACAAGGAGGATTTACTTGAAAATCAGTAAAGCCAAAATCACCTACAAGGTAAAAGCTACAACTTTGTTTTTCCTCTATAATGATTGAGTATGATGTGGTTGTACTCTCCCTGCAGAATGGCGTAAATTCGGTTGAACAACATGTGTCAAAAAAAGTGGCAACTCTTTT
>BQNB010173693.1:0-13332 GCA_026074375.1 Tanacetum coccineum
TGTCATATGTATGCCAACTCTGAGAGCCAGTGTTCTATTATTACATGTGCCTCAATGTGATTAATACATGCCAAGTAAATCACAAAAATCGTCCTTGTGATTTGGTCATATTTCATGTTTCGTCCATATGGTTCGGAAAGTGCAGTCAACCTTCTTGTGAGGAAATTTTAGGTCCGATTTCGTCCTTAGTCTAATATAACTACACATTTTGAAAAGTTATATCGTTTTTTTAGAAGAATTTTTTTTTCATGACTTAAATCGCCAAAAAGTTAAAAGTTTAGTGATTTTACCACCAATAGCCCTACATTATTTATAAACTAAAAGGATAAAGCTTTTAAATCAAGAACATACCCTTTTGAATTGTAAAAGTTTAATATTTGCTTACCTATACATTTGTATACAGATTGCCATTAATGTTGGGAAATCTAGTCTACTCAACTCATGTAGCAAGGTATGTCCAGAATAAAACCATATAGTCCCTGGACAATATAACATCAATATTTTCTTGCTCATCGAGTGTATATATGATTTAGCTTGCGGAGTGAAAGGCCAATAGTTACAAACACAGCTGGAACAACACGAGATGTTGTGGAAGCCAATATTACGGTTCAAGGTATCCCCGTCACACTACTTGATAAAGCTGGGATCAAAGAAACCGATGATATCGTGGAAAAGATAGGTGACGCTACACACAAGCGCGTCTTCATGCAACATAGATACAAATTTTGAGTTCTTAGTAGTTTTTAATAAATACAAGGTTTGAGAGATCAGAAGCGGTAGCTATGGGTGCTGATGTGGTTATCATGGCGATGATTGCTATTGATCGATGGACCACAGAAGATGCCACACTTAAATAATTTGCATTTGTGAAGATATTCTTACAAAACTTAAATAATCGTGTATTTGAACATCAATATCTCATATATGCTGCACTTCTAGTAGAAAAAATACGCTAGTAAGATAAAATTTCAATCTTTGCTCATAATTTACACGCGTGAAGATAGTCTTACAAAACATAAATAATCGTCTATTAAACATCAATATCTCCTATTTTGTACTTCTAGTATAAAAATACGCTAGTAAGATCAAAGCTTTAATAGTGGCTTATAATTTGCACGCTCGAAAATATTGTTACAAAACTTAAATAATCACCTATTAAACACCAATATCTACTATTTTTGTACGTCTAGTATAAAAAATACGCAAGTAAGATCAAAGCCTAAATCCTTGCTCATAATTTGCACGCGTGAAGATATTCTTACAAAACTTAAATAATCGTTTGTTAAACATCAATATCTACTATTATTGTACATCTAGTATAAAAAATACGCGAGTAAGATCAAAGCCTAAATCCTTGCTCATAATTTGCACGCGTGAAGATATTCTTACAAAACTTAAATAATCGTTTGTTAAATATCAATATCTCATATTTTTGCACTTCTACTATAAAAAAATACGCTAGTAAGATCAAAGCTTCAATACTTGCATATAATTTGCACGTGTGAAGGCATTCTTATAAAACATAAATAGTCATCTATTAAATATCAATATCTCATATTTTTACACTTATAGTATAAAAAATACGCTAGTAAGATCAAAGCTTCAATACTTGCTTATAATTTTCACGCGTGAAGATATTGTTACAAAAATTAAATAGTCGTCTATTAAACATCAATATCTACTCTCTTTGTACATCTAGTATAAAAAACACGCTTGTAAGATCAAAGCTTCAATCATTGCAAATAATTTGCAAGCGTGATGATATTCTTACAAAACTAAAATAATCGTTTGTTATATATCAATATCTCATATTTTTGCACTTCTAGTATAAAATATACGCTAGTAAGAGCAAATGTTCAATCCTTGCTCCTAATTTGCATGCGTGAAGATATATTCTTACAAAACGTAAATAATCATCTATTAAATATCAATATATACTATTTTTGCACTTATAGTATAAAAAATACGCTAGTAAGATGAAAGCTTCAAAACTTGCTTATAATACGCACTCATGAAGATATTGTTACAAAACTTAAATAATTGTCTATTAAACATCAATATCTACTATTTTTGTACATCTAGTATAAAAAATACGCTAGTAAGATCAGAGCATCAATCCTTGTTCATAATTTGCACGCGTGAAGATATTCTTACAAAACTTAAATAATCGTGTATTAAATATCAATATCTCATATTTTTGCACTTCTAGTATAAAAAATACACCAGTAAGATCAAATGTTCAATCATTGCACATAATTTGCACACATGAAGATATTCTTACAAAACTTAAATAATCGTCTAGTAGACATCATTATCTCATATTTTTGCACTTCTAGTATAAAAAATATGCTAGTAAGATAAATGCTCCAATCTTTGCTTATAATTTGCACGCATGAAGATTATTTAACAAAACTTAAATAATCTTTTATTAAATAACAATATCTTATAATTTTGAACTTACACCAGTAAGTGATCGGTTGAGATTACACTAAATATATATATAATATATATTAAAATATAAAATATATAAACAAGTGTAAAAACAACAATCTATTAAATATCAATACCTACTATTTTCTGCATTCTCATATAACAATATTGCAATAAGATAAAAGTCAACTTGCTTATAAATTGTACGAGTGAAGACATTCTTTATAAAAACTTAAATAATCCCCGGACTAGTAAACATCAATATATCATAATTTTAAAAAACACTTTCAGTATAAAAATATGCTAGCCAAGAGAATCGCTCCAATTATGCTCATAATTTTGGCACACCTTGAAGATTATTTAAACAAAACTTAATAATCGTGTACTAAATATCAATATCTATACTTTTTTGCACTTCTAGTATAAAAATGCACTAGTAAGATAAAATCTCTAATCCTTACTCATAATTTGCACATGTGAAGATACATCTTATAAAACTTAAATAATCGTCTAGTAAACATCAATATCTCATATATAATGCAATCTATGTAAGAAAATATACTATAAAATCAATGCTTCAATCTTTGCTCAAAATTTTGCACACGTGAAGATATTTTTTAACGAAAATTAATAATCATCTATTAAATATCAATATCTATAAATTTTTCCAATTCTATATAAATAATAACTAATATGATAAAATATTTTAATCATTGCTCATAAATTTGTACATGTGAAACGATATATTTTTACACACTTAAATAATCGTCTATTAAACATCAGTATCTACTATCTTTGTACATCTAGATCTACGATAAACCTGTGTAAGATCAAAGCTCAATTCCTACCTTATGGTTTTGCTACAACGCGTGAAGATATTCTTACAAAACTTAAATAATCGTTGTTAAATTACAATATCTCATATTTTTTTCATGTCAAGGATAAAAAATATTGCTAGTAAGATCAAGAGGTTCAAATCATTGCACATAATTTGCAAGCGTGAAGATAATATTCTTACAAAACTTAAATAATCGACTATTAAATATCAATATCAACATTTTAGCACTTATAGGTATAAAAAAATACGCTAGAAAGATCAACAGCTTCATATTTGCATATAATTTCTGCACTCGTTGAAGAAGTTTATACAAAAACTTAAAATAAATCGTCTATTAAACATCATATCTACTATTTTTGTACTTCTAGTATAAAAAATAAACGCTAGAAAGACAAAGCTTCAATCTTTATGTACATAATTTTCACGTGTGAAGAATTTCTTAGAAAACTTAAAATAACCGTCTATAATATTAATATCTCTCACATTTTTTCACCTTCTAGTATAAAAAACACCAAAAACAAATGTTAATCCTTGCACTAATTTGCACGAGTGAATATAATTTCACAAAACATAAATAATCGATCTAATAAATAATAATATCACATAGTTTTGACTATCTAATATAAAAACTACGCTAGTAAACGATCAAAGCCTCAATAATCACTCATAATGCACTGAGAAGATATTTTACAATCATAGATCAAAAGCTCCAATATGTGCTCAGGTGGTTCTATTCAGCGGTGTATTGGTGGTTTGAACGGCGACGGTTTGAACGTCGGTGATCGGGCGGTGTAGTGATGGTTGTACTGGCGGTGTAGTGGTGGTTGTGACGGTAGTATAGTGGTGGTTGTGTATTGGAGAGGATAGTATTTCACCTCTGGTTCGTGGATGTGTGTTTTTTAATGAAAAAAACACTTTATATATTCAGACAAGAAAATAGGTAAAGAAAATTAAATCTTAAATTAATCCTCACCATTAGATCAAACTTAAATGGATGGTGAGAATTTTTCCCTTAATATGTGAGGAAAAACTGATATGCAAGTGGACTTTTCTCCATTCTTTTTGATGACATCGTCATGTCTACTAATCATTTCTCAAAATTATTTCTGGAAATGATTTGATCCTATCATACTCAATATTATATACGACGATTGTAGTATTTAATAAAGCCGAGAATTATAAGTACAAGATTTTTTTATTCTTTACATTTTTTTTGTTAGTAGCATATATGTAAACTAACTTATTATGCACTTGATTGTTATAGTTAAAAAGTTTCTTTCGTCTTTTGAAAATACTTAATATTGAATGTTGTGGTACTAGCTAGAATCATACAATAAAGCAAAAGGAAATGTGCTAAATATGTTTAACACGGATATATCCAAAGTAGATCATATGCACTAAAGTTGATATTGAAGTATGACACATATATGTCTTGTGATAATTATACATATTTAGCCAGTAAAATCATTGGAGATTATAGTAATAATCGATTATTCATTACGTATAATAATGGAATTCATATAATAAATAAATAAAATACACTATCGAGGCTAGGATTGGGAAGAAAATATATTTGTCGAACATTCCAATGTTTGTTTATGCTCAAATTTAAACAATGGTCGTTTTACCGGTTAGCATTTTTACAAATCGCATAATATCAGCAAATATCTCCACATATCAAACATTAAAACATACCAGACGAGTACCTGCGTATAACGGCGGAAATTTCTAGCGGCAGATAATTAACGATATACGATATTGTGGTAAGTGTTTCGTGTAACATTTAAATAGAACATGAAAAGATCAAAATATAATTGCAAATAGATGTAACATGCGATAATTCAACTAAAGAAAAAAAGCAACATTTATATCGGTAGCCAATTAACGATAGGCGATATTATGGTAAGTGTTTCGTGTAAAGTTCAAAATAGAACGTGAAAATATCAAAATGTAATTGCAAACGGTAATCCCTATTTTTTTTAACGGCGGTGTTTATTAAGAACTAGCAAAAGCTAGACAAAATTACATAGAATTCATAGCATAAGTAGGATTTTTTTAACCATCTTATCCAACTAAGATTACAATTTGGGTTTCTAGATGAAAACCACAAAAAAGATTGAGCAACAATAGAGTCCCAAATATTAGCTTTCTTCGGGAGGGAACTAGAGAAAATCAGCGAGTTACGATAGTTCCAAATACACCATAATAGCGTTCCCCCTACACCTTCGAGACCCAAACGAGCTTTGGGGGAAATATGCACGTTAGGAAGCCAATCATACCATTCCAAAATATTGCCACAAACTGGGATGTCGACGTCCCACCATTTTGCAAGGAGCGACCATAAATCTTTCGCCATCTCACAGTTGAAAAAAGTGTGGTTTACCGTCTCTAGATCATCAAGGCAAGAAGGACAAAGAAGCGAACTAACCTCGATATTGCGCTTATCCAAGTTGACCCTGGACGGGAGCCTATTAAGCATAAGCCTCCATAGAAAAACATTGACTTTTATGGGAAGAGATCTGTTCCAGTGAGTGGCTTCATTCCCGGAATTTAGGATATGCGAATCAACCAGCGAGCGAATTGAAGCAACCAAAAAACCATTTGTCCCCCCAAGAGACCAGTACCAGGAGTCTCGATGCTCAGACAAGGTAATGTTCCCGATAGCAGCTTTGAGACAATCAAATTGAACTGATTTCACTCCACCTCTCGGATGCCGACGCAAAACCGAGGTTAAATCTTGCAAATTTAATCGGCTAGCAATAGAACAATCTTTAACAGTCTCAAGATTATAAATGCGCGGGAACATCACTTTAAGCGATTGGTTGCCGCACCAAGTATCATACCAGAAACTAGAATCTGCTCCATTCCCAATTTTGCGAGAACAATAAGAGACAAGATCAATTCCTTTGGCTTTGAGACCATTAATAGCTGCAATAATCGAATTCCAGGTGCTATTCTTTATATTCGAATTTGAAGCATTATTAATGCCCCCCGTAGCACCGTGAATACACTTAATTACACGAATCCAAAGATCCGAGTGATTGCATAAAAATCTCCAAACCCACTTGAAAAGAAGGCCGATGTTGAGACCATATATACTCCCGATTCCAAGACCACCTTCTTTTTTGCTCGCAAGGCATTGATCCCATTTAACCCAAGTCATTTTTCTTTCACAAATATCACCCCCGATGAAAAACTTGTTCCGTAACGACTCCAGCTTCTTACGAATAGCGACAGGAGTAAGATATATAGACATGAAGTAAGTAGGGAGACTACTTAGAACAGACCTGATCAAAGACAGCCGCCTACCAACAGATAATAACCGCGCTTTCCAAGCTGAAAGTTTCGAGGAGAATTTTTGAATTATAACATTCCAGTTGGAGCATCTAGACATGTTACAACCCACCGGAATACCCAAATATTTCAAAGGAAACTTGGACGCCCTACAACCAATGATGTTTGCCATATAAGAAACCTCTTCCTCAACAATGCCAATCCCAAGAACCGTGCTCTTGTGAATGTTAATACGTAACCCTGAAATAAGATAAAAACACCAAAGCAAACTTATGAGATTACGAGCGTTAGACCAGGTCCACTCACCCATGAAAATAACGTCATCAGCATACATCAGGTGGGAAATACACAGATTATCGCTTCCAAAGTGGACACCTTTGAAAAGACCTAACGCCTCCGCTTTACACGTATAAGCATGTAAACCTTCCATCGCCAATATGAAAAGGAAAGGGGATAAAGGGTCTCCTTGCCTAAGACCCCTAAATATCTCAAACTCTTCCGTTGGAGAACCATTAACTAACACAGAAGATCGGGCCGAACAAAGACACCCATTAATCCAAGCACGCCACCGAGAACCAAACCCAATTTTGTCTAAAATTAAGTCTAAGAAATCCCATCTAAGAGAATCAAAGGCTTTTTCGAAATCAACTTTGAACACCATAACCTCTTTCTTGTGATGACGATGCCAAGATAAGATTTCATTTAGAATGAGAGGGCCATCCAGAATATTTCTCCCTTTGATAAACGCAGATTGCACCGGGTTAACACAATCGCCAATAACTTTGCTAAGTCTATTTGCAAGGAGCTTACCAATAATTTTATATTGGCTCCCAATTAGACTTATGGGACGAAAGTCAGACACATTCTTAGCATTGGGCACCTTCGGAATTAAAGCTATAAAAGAAGAGTTACATCCTTTTGGGAAAATATTGGAACGAAAAAATTCATGAACAAAGCGAACCACATCATCTTGTATGAGATCCCAAAAAAATGTGTAGAACTTGAAAGTAAACCCATCAGGGCCCGGGGCTCTATCACCTCCACATTCCCACACAGCTTGCTTGATATCCTCACGGGAGAAAGGTCTTTCCAAGAAATCGCGTTGAGATTGCGAAATAGGGTTAAGAAAATCCGTATCTAATATAGGAGCAGTACCTGGAGAAGGTTGAAATCGATTTTTAAAATGGGCCAAAAAAACAGATTTGACAGGGCCCGGATCTTCAATCCAGTCACCATCCTTCAAAATACCTTTGATCACCAATTGTCTTCTCTTTTTCTTCAGGGAACTATGGAAAAAACTGGAATTTTCATCTCCTTCTAAGGCCCATTTGATCTTGGCCTTTTGAGCTAGATCTTTCGCCTCTAAACGGTCCAAATCCCCCAGAATTTTAACCGATTCGGTTCGAGAATTAAGATCCTCCGCTCTAGCCGTACCACGGTCAATCTTGATATCAATGACAGAAAGCAAGTCTAAGTGAGATTTCTTAAGAGAAGCATCATCACTTCTTTTCTTCCCAATCCAAATTCTAATAGCTTTTTTTGAGGTTTTGGAGCTTCTTTTTTAACAGAATCATGGCGCATTCATGAATGATGCCATCACTATTCTAAGTATCCGCAACAAACTCTTTAAAACCCTCCATCTCTAGCCAAGAATGAAAGAATCTGAAAGGCGAAGGACCGTAATCGACTTGAAGCCCTTTCCCTTTTTTTAAAAAAAAAAATGAATCTGGGTCTATGATCCGGAGTGCCTTTCTCCAAAACAATACCAGTAGCACAAGGAAAATGATCAAAGAAATTGTCCGAGACCAGAAAGCGATCATGCTTACTCATTTTGGAACCCCATTTATCTGTCCAAGTATAATTATAACCCCCTAGCGTAACATCAATGAGAGATGCATCTTGTATAAAATCATTAAAAAACTTCACTTGACGATCATTAAAAGACGAGCCATGCCTTTCGCTAGGCAATCACAACTCGTAAAATATCCCTTATAAACCACAACGTCATCCCACGTTGCAATAAGATTTAATAAAGTGGACCAGAGAACAAGCTTATTAATAGGAGATTTACTCAAACTCTAATCAACGAAAATTATGAGAGATTAATGAGCTCATTAATCTCTTTCATAATTAGCCTCCATAATTATAGGAATTAGTAGTTACATGACCAAATTAAATGTGGTCATTTAATGCATTCAAACATGTCACTTGAATATGTTAAAGTTGTTACAGGCATTTAATGTTCAAAACATTTTGTGTCAATCATTAAGTTGTATACATTTCGTTTTCATATGTGATTAAGTTTTGACATTGTAAACCCTTCTTAAAATACATTAAGTTTTCACATTCAGTTTTCATTCAAACCTACCACTTGAATATGTAAAAGTTGTTACAAACATTTAATGTTCAAAACATTTTGTGTCAATCAGTTAATATACATTCCGTTTTTATATGCGATTAAGTTTTGACATTGTGATTAAGTTTTGACATTGTAAACCCTTCCTAAAATACATTAAGTTTTCACATTCAGTTTTCACTTTTAAGAATTGAATAAAAAATTACCAACAAAAAATAAACTATATAATTCATTTACAAAAACCTTACAACAACAATTTATATAAGAAAATGTATATAAACTTTACAACAAAACTTAGAAACTAAACCTTTAAAAAATACAATATTTCGGACACCATAACAAAAATTGCATCGGCGACTGAATATTCCGGCTATGGTGGAGGATGAGCGGAAAAGGTATCAAGAATGTGATCACAACTTGGATCTACAAAAACAACGTATGGAAACACAATATTGGGCGTGGGATGAAGTTGTAATAGATGTAAAGACGTATTAATAAATTGAAATGGTTACATCTTAAGTTACTAAAACACTATGGTTTATAGAGTTTCTAGAACATAATAACAAAACATATACAAATTGAGAGGGAAAAGATGGTTTATAGAACAGAATAACAAAGCATGTAAAAAAATCGCATTATATATGACTTTCATGAATAGTTGCTTCATGAAGATGTAAAACCAACCTCAACGTCATTCTGCGAATCCATGAGAGCAAACCGAATGAAATGGTGAATGAATAAACAAAATAATCGCATCATATAGGGTATGGGAAAACCCTTGTGGCAATCAATTAGTGTCAATCAAACAATTATACCTATTATAGTTATCAATTAGTTATCAATTAGAGTGTAACCATAATTAATAGTGTAATCATAATTAATAGTGTATTAATATTTTTGAAAATAGGCAGAAATTTAAGCTTAGGCTTGTACATTTAGTTTCCAAGGTTTGTACATGTAGTATATATGCGTTTTATTCATGAACGCCCAGCCATCGAACTTTCCAAGAATGGGAATTCAGTTTTCACAATTCCACTTTCAAGATTTGTATCAAATGTTTTATATATTAGTATGGATTAGCAATCACTTATACGATGACAACCCGCATTTTTACACACATACAAAACACAAAACGCCGACACGATTAAATAATAATTAAAATCATAAACTTGTAACTCATTCTCAATTAAAGGCTCAAAAGCAAAAAAACGTATCCTGAAATTACAAAAGTTTGATCAAATCAAGTACAAAAAACCTAGAAACAATTTCAAATACCACATGCAACACAACCTATACAAAATCTTATATACATATAACGTCATAAAAGTTACAAAGATCAGGAACGACCCAAAACATGTCATCAATAAATATCCAATAACATAAATCGAAGCTACAACCTGCATAAATTTAACAAAAACAGTTAAAAGCACCTAGAAACAGTTCCATTGTCAACATGCAATACAAAATATCATCAAACTTATACGAATGAACAAAATAAAAATAAAAAAAACTCGATTTCTGACCTCGCATCAATAATAACCAAACAACCACCACAACTTCACATCTAATCCACCATCTTTGTAAAACTTTAGGGATAGAAAGACATGCAAGGGAGAGAAACACACTAGAGAAATGAATGTTGCATGTGTGTGTTGTTGCACTGAAGAACACACATGTGTGTGGTTGCCGCCCATACTTTCTCTAGAGAAGAAGACACATGCAAAGCTTATTCGGTACACTTCCCACACAACACTAAACACCGGGCCTTGATCTAATGAGAGCCCAAATCCTAAGCAACTAAGGAAAGCTAATGGCCCAACAAACAGCCCATGCGCCAAAATGACACACATTAACGCTAAACGACCTCAGTTAATGCTAAACGACCCTCATTTATGGCAAAACGGTTTCGTTCACATGCCTAATGATAAAAGGTTAATATTTAGTTATATGGATTTATTATATACCACCTTATCTAAACTTTCGGTAACAGTATTCTGAATAATCTGTTATGAATCATGTTGTTGTATGGTTTTTGGATAAGTTGTTGATTAAGCTACTAAAGATGGTATGGTTTCAAATGCATTATGGTATCTGCGTAGTTATGTGAGTGTTATTGTAAAGTGAAATTATGCTTTTATTAATCATGTTACTTTTTATAATGCTAATCTCGAACATGTTGATGCAAAGGATTTGAATGGCCTTAAAGTTTGTTGTTCGAATAGTACAAGTGATTAAAGGAAAAGGCTTGCAACAACATTCCAACCGGTTGCGAAATAGCAATAATGCGACCACGTACGCCGACAATTTTATCTGACTTTTGAACGCGAACACCAATTCTGGTGAAAAGACTTTATTTACAGTTGATGCACTTCCCGGAAACAAGCTACCGATTGACAAATTTTATTCGATCAATGGCGATGTAGATTAATCAACAACTTATCCAAAAACCATACAAAATCTAAAAATATAAAAAGTTTTCACCATGTTATTCAGTGTTGGTCATTGGTGTAATTGAAAATGTTAACAAAATCTAAAAAGTTACACGAAGCGTTCAGGTGCTTGATACAATTTTAAGCTACGTAAAGTAATGCTTTAATATTATATCAAGCACTCTGAGCGCTTATAAAAAATTCTTAGATTCGAACCCTATATTTTTTGAAAAGTTATTCGTAGTGTTTAGTTTTTTTAGGCTTTATTTTGGCAACTTAACATGAAAAATGTATGGTCAATATATAGTTGATAATTACTCAAGTTGTTGTATAATTGGTTAGTATGAAATTATATGTCATATTTATATCATACATTTGGTTTAAATATATTTTACGTATAGAACAGAAAATAGTTTTGCCATAATATTATTGCAAATTTATTAAATTCGAATGTGATTGTAATTTTATTAAGTTTTAAGAGTGTTGATATTCATGCTTAACAAAGAGACCTAATAATATACTTAATCCATTTAATTATTGACAAGTGTTATACACTTTTTCTCACTCGTCATTTTTCATCAATCAACTTTATAGATCTACCAATCATATCTTTAGGTTTATTTTTAGGTCCAACTTTTAGGCATACAATTCATTTTTCAAGTTTAAAACCAAATCTATAGCTAATTTGTTTACCGATCAGCTCTAAACACAACCCCCCAAACTATGTGAAATTTTATTGTGACTTTGATACTGAAAATATATATTAGGCGAAAATTATCGGTTATTAGGCTTTGCAGCAACGTGTGGTCGCTTAATACCTCGTTCATTTACATATCGTGTTTCCATTTTGATATTTATAATTTCGTGAATATACATTAATTTAATATATAATGATAATAATGTGTATTAATAACAATAACATATATGTTTTTTTTTAGTTTATGAGGTTTTTATTAAATTTACAAAGTTAATAACATGCAAACGGTAAATTTACTTAAGTTAATATAATTTATTTAAAATTTAATAACTAACGTTTAATTATTACCTTTTTTATTTTTTTAGTTATTTACTTTATAAAAATGAGACATGTGTTTTTTTTTTTTAGAACGGCAACTATTATTAAAGACTAGCAAGGAGCTAGCAAAAGAACATTACAATGAAATTAAGTGGGGATTTTTAAGCCAACTCTCCCACGAGAAAAACTTATTACATCTACTCGAAACCCAATTAAACGACAAAGCTACTATATCATCAAAAATTACCGAGCGCCTTGGGGTGGAAGAATCAAAAATAGACCTATTACGAAAACCCTATTTTGAAGCCGTTTTTCATTTTTATTAACCAATCAAAAGTCTCGATTTTAAAACCATACCCTCTCATCAATTAATGAAAAAACATTTTTTTTTATTGAGATAAAGTGGAGAATAATAAGTAAAAGATTTTTTTGTTTTTTATTTGTTGTGCATGCACTTTTTTTTTTGTTAGTAGCGTATACGTAAACAAGATTTATTCAAACCAACTTATTATGCACTTGATTGTTGTAGTTAAAAAGTTTCTTTCGTCTTTTGAAAATACATAATATTGGATGTTGTAGTACTGGCTAGAATCATACGGTAAAGCAAAAGGATAAGAGCACAGGGAGTCGTGGTGTCAAACTCCAAAAGTGGTGCCACGTCAGCAAAATAGAGTTTGGCACCAGAAATGCCATGGCACCAGAATTCAGTGGGAGTGGTTTGGCACCAGAATTCTGGTGCCATAGCATTTTTTTAAAAAATTTTTTTGAATATTTATTTAAAATACACTTATTTATAAAACTAAAAATAAAATTCATTGAAATTAAAAACATTACATTAAAAAACACAATACATAAAAAAACATAAATTAAAAGACATAAAATTAAAAGACATAAAATGAAAATGCATAGAATTAAAAATCATAAATTTGGCGGCGCCGACTAGTTTGGAGGTGGTGGATATGCCGCTCGG
>BQNB010173694.1:0-13332 GCA_026074375.1 Tanacetum coccineum
TGTTTTTTATTTCGTTAATGCCTAGATTGAATGTGGTGGTGACACGTGTTCTTCGAGTTCATCACCACATCTCATGCACGATCAACCTGTCTATTTTCTAAATGTCAGACCCACTAGGCCTCTGCAAGATAATTGATATCTAAATTGGCCATTTTGGTAAAAAAACGCTTAAAGATCTTCATTCACGCACTATTCCTCCCCACTAAAAAGAGCGATTGAGAATCTCGAGAACCTAAACAAAAATACAGAAGTGAGCATACCCCGAGGCTCTCATTTCTCACTCTTTTTTAGCCAACACCATCAACCCTATTTTTCAGCTTGAATGGGTCCAGTGGGAGTAGTGACTAGCATTATAGGTCGTTGGGCGGCCGAAAGGTTGCCACCAGTAAGTCAGTTTGGGGGACCGAAGGCAGTTCTCCGTGGACCGGACACGTAGCTTACCGAATCAGTTGCGACACGGATGGGAATGCATGTTAAATAGGGTGGGTATTAGGTTAAAAATGTTTGATTAACTCGGGTTCGATTTGACCCGATCAACCTAAATAAAGATTTTTTTATCATATTCGGGTTAACTCTAATAAGGAGCAGTGACAAATGAATTATGAGTAGTAAGTAAAATACACATATGAGTTGAAAAGAGAAAAATACACATTTGTGAAAAATATTACGAAAATTATTCTCAAATCTCCAAATTCCCAACTAAAAGTGATGAAAATGAAAAATTTATTAATTACACTATCAATTCTCTAACAATTCTTTGCTTTTTTATTTCTCTAATCTATCAAACAAAGGAATTTATTTTATTTTCATTTCTCTTATCTCATTTCCATCTACTAAACATACCTCAGAGTGTGGTTAATATGATCATTTTTACTATGATTAGTTGTAAGAAACTAATTCATCTAATAAATATGAAGTGTTTGTCGTATATCCAATTTTTTAAAGATTTCATCTACTTTTATCGAAAATTACACCCAATAAGAATAATTTATTAGTTCATATCTAATTAAATTAAACTCTTAACAACAATCAGGGTTTTAATTAGCAAAACCATATCAAATACATGCATAAACTCACTCACACACATTAGCTTTCTTTGTTTTTAGCAGCGAGACAATTTTTTCTCCTTGCAAAATTGACCCATAAAAGCGAGTTTGTAAAAATGGTATAATCAGCTCAAGAACACTTATTCAATCACCCAGCAGCCCAGCCAACCTCCTCTTTGTGACTTTTTATTAATCAATGCTATAGTAGATGAGTCCCTAAATAGGTGCTGACCAAATAATACAAAAAGAAACTAGACTGTCCCCAACACGGATTCAGTCTGAAACTACAATACTCATACTTACAAACACTTTAGATGACTAACACAACTAAACCTATGGTCAAGATGATCAAACATTAAAGATCAATTGATCTTAAACCTAAACCAGAAACTTGAAATGATCTTGAGAGAGAGAGAGAGTTAGGAGAAGTATAAGAGAAAACGGATAACCAAGTGAGAAAACCCTACATCTCTTTAACTTATATACTCTATATTTCCACTTAGTCCCCTGCATAATAGAAAGATACAAGACTGGAACACAACTTTAGATAGGCTAAATATATTTCTATAGAACCCCTTGAGTTTAATATGCTTGCCAAAGAATGATATAATTCAACACCCTCCCTCAAGCTTATGAAACAAATAAGGTAACGATCCCCAGTTTCTTTGTCAAAAAAGTATGTTGAGCAGAATCAAGTACTTTGCTTAAAATATCAATAACTTATCCTTTTGAATCAACTTTTTCAGTTTTAAGTAAATCCGAAGCAACCTTTTCTCTCACAAAGTGAACATAAATGTCAAAATGCTTTGTTTTTTCATGCATCACAGGTTTATCAGCTATCTATATAGCTGACTTGTTATCACAATACAAAGTAATATGTGTAAGATTATCCAAACCCAAATCTTTTAAGATTTTTAATATTCACATGACTTCACAAGTAGCAAAAGCCATTGCCATGTATTCAGCCTCAACTGAAGACATGAACAATGTATCTTGCTTTTTTGCTGTTCCAAGATACAAGACAACCATTGGAAAAAACAGAATAGTCATAGGGCATTTGGCCCAATCAGAGTGAGAATAAGAGATATCACTTTAAACTCAGACTTACTCTTAAGAAAATCAATACCATTTCCAGGTGCATGTTTCAAATACCAAAGAACTCTTAAATTAATATTAAAATGAGATTAAAATAGAGCATGCATATGTTGGCTTAGGCAATGAATTGCATATGATATGGCAGGTCTGGTCATTGTCAAATAGATCAATTTCCCTACTAACTTTTGATAGTTAGTAATATTCAACAAAAACTTATCATCATCAGACTCTTTGTGTGCCAAAACACAGTTTTCTAGCAAAGGAGTGACAACAGGCCTGCATGCCAACAACCCATATTCATAAAGCAAAACTCTAAATAATATTTTCTTTGATTGAAACATAAACCAGTTTTAGTTTTTAAAATTTTATAACAAGAAAATATTTAAGTTCTCCCAAATCTTTAATTTTAAACTTGTTGCTCAGAAAACTTTTAAACTTCTCAATTTCCATTTCAAAATTATCGATAACGACCAAATCATCCACATAAACAAGCAAATACAAAGAAACATCTCCTTTGATTTTTTACAAACAGAGAGTGATCATTTTTGACTGTTCAAAACCTGCTTCAAACAAAGTCTCAAACAATTTATGATTCCATTGTCTAGGAGCTTATTTTAAGCTATATAAAGATTTTTTATTCAATTTACAAACTCTAGTATCTTCTTGTTTAAAGAAACCGGGAGAAGGAAGCATAAAGCATATAAAATTCTTCACTTAAATTTTTATATAAAAAAGCATTATTAACATTTATTTGATACAACTTCCAGCCCTTTTGAACAACTAAACCGATTAAACACCTAACAATTCCCATTTTAACAACACAGCTAAAAGTTTCCTCATAATTTATTCACCCTCTTTGATTAAACCCTTTAGCAACTAACCTTGCTTTAAACCTTTTTATTTCACCAATAGACTTATACTTAATCCTAAAAACCAACTTACTTCTAATTAGAAGATCAGCTAATTCCCAAATATCATTTTCATATAAGGCATGCATTTTTTCATTCATAACATTTATCCAATTAATATCCTCTGAAGCTTATTCATACGTAGAAGGTTCAAAGGATTTGTGTATATTAGAAATAAAGAAACAATTTTCATCATTTAGCACAGAAAGGTTATGTAACACCCCCAAAATGGGTCGCAGCAAAAATGTAACACCCCATACGAGATGGGTCAAATGTCACACTTATGGCATCAAAACAAACACAAGCGGAAGACTTTATTCACCAAAATGGTTCAACAAAGTTCCTCAACAAAAAAAAGGAATTAATAGGTCTAGAACATATTGGAACATAATGACCTTCAAATGAAAATAAATCCAATACAAAGTTTAAGCAGATGACAAAATCCAAAATCTAAAGTTTGAATAATTTAAATGAAATGGGGAAAACTATCATCCATTCGGTCCACTAAGAGCTCCTAAGCACTCTTCACTCATAACCCAACTTCCCTCTTATTACCTGCCGTGGAGAAAGAAATGCGGCTGAGCTAAAAAGCTCAGTGAACAGATATGGACAAATATATAAACAAACGAATATATCAAATATGCAAGGTAAACGAAATGGAACCACCTTAATTTGGTAGCAGAGATTTCATATATCATACGAAGTGAACAAAACAGATAGTCAACAAAACATATAGAAATGCCTACCGAGCTCAAACAAATGTCTAAAGCATGCCACATGCTTAGACCCTACAATCAAAAGCATATCATATCATATCAAATTGTACATGGGAGCTGCAGCTCCAGATGTACCCTACAAATATGCAATGGGGTGTTGGCACCACACTAAGCCATGCACCAAATCATATTCAAATCCTACACATATTAGCCTAGGATGCATTCATACGCCCCCTACAATCAAATCAAATCATATATGGCCAAGTGCATAAAAGTACACATAAAAATGAGGACGTTGTGAACTAATCTCACCGCCACAGATAGTGTCACATCATTGGTGCCACAATGACGCGGCCATGGTACCTCTATGGCTAGTTAATAGCTCGGGCATCGAAACAAATGAAAAGGCTCATATAACATATCGAAACAGACATAATATATCCAAAGAAGGTCATGATCAAACATACGGATAAACTCATATCATGGCAGTGTCAAATGAAGCATACATCAAACAAATTCAAAGGCTCAACAAAGTTATCAATTATCATAGGATGGGAAACATAAATAGGGATTTCAACGAGGCAAATAGATACGGATAAATGTCATAAGAATCCTTAATTGAAGGATAGAATATCTGTACCTTAAACCAAATCAACGCTTACTTAACAACGAAAATCCGAACTCAATTCCGTGGCAACCGATCTACAATATTTAACGTAATTTGTATTAATAACCATTAAACTAACCATTATTTTAGACATACTTTATTTATTTGTACAATAATTACATACAATAATTTAGTTATTCTTTTTCTTCACATTAAGTAAATGACCAGTTTGAATTACCAGTTCAATCTCTTAGCCTAGCTAACTTATTACGAATATTAATGTACATATTATGTTTTCACATTAAAAATGTATGTGTAGTCACATGAAGATGAATGAAATATACTATCTTTTATACTAGCTTTCATATGCCATAAGCTGCATGAATCTATTAGTGTGACGATCACAAAACATCAGATTAAACATGTCTTAATTTACAACAAAAATAAAGATTGTTTAGACACCTTACAAAAGCCATAATAAAACTAGGTGCGAATACCCTTGATTCTAGTAGACCCTTCGTGCTCAAACCTCCAAGAAAGTATAACCGTTTTGCAAATTCAAACCATGGGTGCCAGCTTAATTTCATATTTGTATTAATTTCATTATAAGGGACCATGTTGATTCATTTATGTGTATAAGAATTTCTCATAACACCCATAACCATTTTCCACAAACCCAGAAGTTTATAGTTTCGCTTTGATAGACATTTTTATATCTTGGTTCTATTAATTGTAAAATCATGTATTATGCAATCTGTATCATAACATTAGAATTGACTAACAAATCAAGTAGGCAATTTTAACTGAATCTGACTAGATATGAATTTCATGTTCTACTTTTATATAGCCTTTCAGTTCATAATTAGTGGTGATTTCTAACATTTATAATCATATAACAAGAGTGATTTATGACCAGCATACATGACGTATTAACAGATGGTTCAAGGATACCTCAAGGCTACACGTGAAGAGATCGAAACAGAAACAAGAGCACAAACGATAGGAATAAATGAGGCACAATCAAACCTAGAACCCGAACGTACGCGATCAACTACCTACACGTACCAACTTTGAACTATGACCGGCGACTAAAATCTTAACCCGACCACGTACCGAAACCAAAGCGAAACACGAACCACAGCCCGAACCGAACTTGAACCAAAGATATAACACAACTCCTGGACCCGAACGCAACCCCCTAAGCACGATTACCACACAAACTAGTTGGGTTTATTTGCCTCCAACCCTTATACTTTTTGCATAGAAATTGGTTTGGAAACTGCTTAGTTTTTGTTTTATGATATTGTGAGATTTTGGAACAAGTTAATGTGACATGATGATATAGGAGCGTTGTTAACCGAACTTTTCAATAAAAACGGGATTAGGATGATAGTGGAGAAGGTGCGAATCTAGAGGAGACCAAGTAAAGAAATGTGTGTTGTTATTTGAATTTTCTGTCATGGCATATTTTATTTAGATACAAAACTGATATGGACTATATTTTTTTATGCAAATACTTGTACTAATAGTGTTATATTATTCAATTATTGTTATCGTGTTATATTTTAGGGTATTATAATTCTTCCCCTCTAAAAAAAAATTTTGGCCGCGAAAATAATGTCGTAACTTAAACGGAAACGTACCAAATTACGAAAAGAAATGTGGATCGTCAGTCAGCATCATTTCTTCATTTTCCCAAGTATCCTCACGCTCGGGATGATTTTTCCAAAGAACTTTAACTAGAGGAATAGTTTTCTTTCTCATGACCCGCTCTTGTCGATCTAAGATAGCCTTAGGCTCTTCAACGAAAGACAAATCTTCGCGAATCTTATCAAACGGATATTGAACAATATGATACGGATGATAGTTGTAACCTCTCAAAAGAGATACATGGAAAACATTATGAACATGAGACAATTGCGGAGGTAACGCCAAACGATAAGAAACTTCACCAATACGATCTAAGATTTCGAACGGACCAATGAATCACGAAATTAATTTCCCTTTCAAACTAAAACGTCGAACACCTCTACACAAAGATACCTTAAGAAACATACGATCTCCAGGTTTAAATTCTAAAGCTCTACGATGACGGTCAGCATAACTCTTTTGTCAAGACCGAGCTTCCATAAGCTTTTCCTTAGCAATGGCAACTTTTTCATTTGTCACCTCAACCAATTTCGGACCTTCTATAACTCGCTCTCCAACTTCATTCCAACAAATAGGTACTCTACATTTTCGGCCATACAGAAGCTCGAAAGGAGCTCCTTTAATACTTACATGCCAACTATTATTGTAAGCAAACTCAACTAAACACAAATACTCGTCCCAATTTCCAGTCCACTTTAAAGCACAGGATCTCAACATATCCTCCAAAGTCTTAATAGTGCGTTTAGTCTGTCCGTCAGTCTGAGGCTGAAAAGCAGTACTAAATTTAAGTCTCATCCCCAAAGCATTTTGTAAACCTTTCCAAATCGTGAAGTGAAACGCAAATCTCTGTCAGATACGATTGATGTAGGTGTGCCTTGTAATCGAATAATCTTTTGCTGAAAAATCTCTGCCAACTTAAACTGAGTACCCTTGCTGAATAGGCAAAAAGTGAGCCGACTTTGTCAACCGATCAACTACAACCCAAATTGCATCATTCTTCTTAATGGTTTGAGGCAACCCCGTCACAAAGTCTATAGAAATTTAATCCCACTTCCAAGTTGGAATATCTAAAGGTGAAGAAGACCACTTGCACGTTAATGTTCGATTTTAACTTGTTGATACGTTAAGCACTTTGCCACAAATCTAGCCATATCCTGTTTCATACCATTCCACCAAAAATTCTGTTTCAAGTCTCTATACATCTTAGTAGAGCCAGGATGAATAGAGAAGGGAGAACTATGTGCCTCAGTCAAAACAGATTCTCGAAGAGAGGAATCGTCGGGAACACATAATCTATTACCGTATCATATCACACCATGATCGTCTACCCGAAATTCTTCTGGCTTAACCTTCTTTATATTTTGCACCACCGACCATAGTTCACCATCTTCCTTCTGAGCTTCCTTGATCCGCAATATAAGGTTAGGTTCAATCTTAAGGCTAGCTATATAACCTTTAGAACCACGAACAACTAACTCGACTTCCCTGAGCTCTAAATCTTTGATAATCTCAGGTTGAATTTTGAGACAAGCCATAATTCCAGAGTTCTTTCTACTAAGTGCGTCCGCTACCACATTAGCCTTGCCAGGATGATACTAAATTTATACATCATAATCCTTGAGAAGTTCCAACCAACGCCGTTGCCTCATATTTAACTCCTTTTGAGTAAAAATATATTTGAGGCTTTTATGATCGATGAGGATGTCGCAAGTTTCCCCATACAAATAATGTCTCCAAATCTTAAGAGCGAAGACGACTGCTGCCAACTCTAGGTCATGTGTCAGATAATTCACCTCATATGGTTTCAGTTACCTCGATGCATAAGCGATAACCTTACCATGTTGCATAAGAACGCAGCCAAGACCTTTATTCGACACATCACTATAAATTTGGTATCCACCTGTTCTGGAAGGAAGAGTAAGAACGGGAGAAGAAACTAATCTCCTTTTTAGCTCCTCAAAAATCTTCTCTCGCTCCTCATTCCAGAGAAACTTTTCTCCTTTTCGCATAAGTTTCGTCAAAGGTAGAGCAAGAAGTGAAAATCCTTCCACAAATCTTCTGTAATACCCTGCAAGCCCCAAAAAGCTTCTAACTTTGGTCATTGTCATCAGTCTCGGCCATTTAGTGATAGCCTCAACCTTAGCAGGATCCATAGTAATACCATTGGCTGATATAATATGACCCAAGAAAGTCACTTGTCCCAACCAAGTCTATAAAAACAGCCATAGCATTAGTCAATCAAAATGGCATCATAAGAAATTCATAATGACCATAACGAGTGCGAAAGGTTGTTTTAGAAACGTCTTGCTCCTTTACATGTAGCTGATGATAACCTGACCTCAGATCAATCTTTGAGAAAAACTTTGCAACCTGAAGCTGATCAAACGAATCGTCGATTCGCGGTATTGGATATCTGTTTCTAACCGTAATACGATTCAATTCCCTATAATCAATACACAACCTCATTCTACCATCTTTCTTCTTCACAAATAAAACTGGCGCGCCCCACGAAGATACACTCGGTCAAATAAAACCACGTTCGAGAGATTCTTAAAGTTGATCTTTTAGTTCTTTCAATTCAACTGGCACCATTCTGTACGGAGCTTTTGAAATGGGTTGAGCACTAGGAATCAACTCAATAGTAAATTCAACTTCACGCTCAGGTGGTAATCCTGGCAGCTTATCGGGAAATACATCAAGAAAATTTTGAATATTGGATGGCTCTCGAGGCGAGGTCCATCCAACGAAGTGTCTTTAATTGATGCTAAGAAACCTTTACAACCGTAAGAAATTAGCGTTCGAGCTTTAAGAGGAGAGATGATTTTAAAGGGCTTACCAGGTCGAGAACCATGGTAAATGAATTCAGGATTATTCAAATCGCTAAAGATGACACGTTTCAAATGACAGTCGATGGTAGCTAGATGCTCAGTCAACCAATCCATACAAAGAATAATATCGAAATCGCTCATTTTCAAAGGAAGCAAATTGGCAAAACGAATATTATCACCAACATGTAATGGACAATTTCTAAATTCGTGACTAATAATCACACTATTCAGCATAGGAGTGGAAATGGATAAGGTATGATCTAATGGTATAGAGGGAACCTTAATATGTTTAGAAAATGCAAGTGAAACCACAGAATGCGTTGAACCAATATCAAATAAAACAAACACACCGCAATCGTACATATAAAGAGTTCCTGAAATGGTACCTGGGGCATTAGCTTCCTGATCGGTAGTCAACACAGATACTCAAACCCATGTAGTATGTTGCCTGTTGTTCCTATTTCCCATATTGCTCACCCCACGATTCTTACCACAATCCTTAGCCAAATGCCCACCTTGACCACAAATAAAGCAAGCACATGTGGCCTTATAACATGTGTCACCCAGATGGCGTTTACCACATTGGTTATAAATGGGGATAGATGCTTGATTTGAGTTTCCCCGCTGAATTTATGACCCATATAAACGACTATATGGTTGGCCCTGGACATGCTGATCTCGATCACGCCATGACCTCTGTCTGTTGTTGCCCTGCCTGTCACTA
The DNA here is from genome assembly GCA_026074375.1 of Tanacetum coccineum. NCBI lineage: Eukaryota > Viridiplantae > Streptophyta > Magnoliopsida > Asterales > Asteraceae > Tanacetum > Tanacetum coccineum. Next base: position 9,575 of record BQNB010173694.1, read on the forward strand.
TTTCCATGCCTATCATTATTTCTATATCTATTGTTGTTCCCATATCTGTCACTATTCCCACGTCTGTCACTGTCCCTGTGATCATAAACCCTTTGACTAAACCCTTGCGTTGGCTGCTCTGATGGTCGTATGCGATGGCCGTTTCTGTCCATCTTGTTATTTCCTTCATTCTTTGACCTATCACGGAAGATTTCATAGGTTCTTGCAGCATTAGCAACCTGTGCTACATCAGTAAACTCGGTGTTCAAGATCTTGTCAAGTACAAATTCATTCAGCCCCCATTTGAAGTGTTTAGCCTGTTCTTCCTGGGTGCCCGCCTTAGCCCCCAAGAAACCAGCCAATCTAAGAAATCTCTTCATAAAATCAGTACTAGTTTCCTCAGGTAATTGACGAATCAATTTGAACTCTCGTTCACACCTTTCTTTCTCCGAGTATGAAAATACTGCAAAAAGAAAATGTCATAAAAATCATTCCATGACAGCGTGGCCACATAAGCATCACCCCCTTTAGCTTGCTTATATGTCCTCCACCAACTGTGGGCATCACCCTCTAACTTATATGTCGCCAACCTGGCCTTGAACTGATCATTGCATCCCAAAACCTCAAAGATCTTCTTGATATGTGCTATCTAGTTTTCTGCCTCAACCGAAGTGGATGCTGAACTGAAAGTTTGAGGTTTCTCTTTTCGGAACCTCTCCAACCAAATATGGATATCAGTGGGCTGTGCATCCCCATCATTACCCGAACCACGTCTACCATTTCTTTGATTAGCTTTATTCTCGTTTTGATGAATTTCGTCGGTGATCCAAGCCTTAAGATTAGGCAACAATGCTGCAACTACCTGCTCCACTGCAGCAGCAAAAGCAGATTCTGCTCCGTTCTTTACACGATTGCGACGAGAAGGCATCTAAACGATTAAGAAAAGAATCAACATAGACAAATTAGAGTTAAAAATTTGAAATTCCAAAAGAGAGTGATCAAATCGGAAATGAAACGTAATATCTACCCAATCCTCACAGGTCATAACCTAAGTTCTATAGGACGGACCTGGAGCTCTGATACCATAACTGTAACACCCCACCCATGACGGGTCAAATATCGCACTTATGGCATCAAAACAAACACAAGCGGAATACTTTATTCACAAAAATGGTTCAACAAAGTTCCTCAACAAAACAAAGGAATTAATAGGTCTAGAACATATTGGAACATAATGACCTTCAAACGAAAATAAATCTAATACAAAGTTTAAGCAGAAGGCAAAATCTAAAATCCAAAGTTTTAGTAATTTAAATGAAATGGGGAAAACTAATATCCCTTTGGTCCACTAAGAGCTCCTAAGCACTCTTCACTCATAACCCAGCTTCCCTCTTATCACCTTCCGCGAAGAAAAGAAATGCGGCTGAGCTAAAAAGCTCAGTGAACAGATATGAACAGATATATAAACAAACAGATAGATCAAATATGCAAGGTAAACGAAATGGAACCACCTTAATCTGGTAGCAGAGATTTCATATATCATACAAAGTGAACAAAACAGATAGTCAACAAAACATATAGAAATGCCTACCGAGCTCAAACAAATGTCTAAAGCATGCCACATGCTTAGACCCTACAATCAAAATCATATCATATCATATCAAATTATACATGGGAGCTGCAGCTCCAGATGTACCCTACAAATGTGAATTGGGGTGTCGGCACCACACTAAGCCATGCACCAAATCATATCCAAATCCTATACATATTAGCCTAGGATGCATCCATATGCCCCATACAATCAAATCAAAACATATATCACCAAGTGCATAAAAGCACACACAAAAATGGGGACGCCGTAGACTGATCACACCGCCACAGATAGTGTCAAGCCATTGGTGCCATAATGACGCGGCCATGGTACCTCCATGGCTAGTTAATAGCTCGGGCATCAGAACAAATGAAAGGGCTCATATAACATATCGAAACAGACATAATATATCCAAAGAAGGTCATGATCAAACATACGGATAAACACATATCATGGTAGTGTCAAATGAAGCATACATCAAATGAATTCAAAGGCTCTACGAAGTTATCAAATAAGGTAGCAACGAATAGCAAATCATAGGATGAGAAACATAAATAGGGATTTCAACAAGGCAAATAGATACGGATAAAATGTCATAAGAATCCACAAGAGAAGGATAGAATATATGTACCTTAAACCAAATCAACTCTTACTTAACAACGAAAATCCAAACTCAATTCTGTGGCAACCGATCTATGATATTTAACGTAATTTGTATTAATAACCATTAAACTAACCATTATTTTAGACATACTTTATTTATTTGTACAATAACTACATACAATAATTTAGTTATTCTTTTTCTTCACATTAAGTAAATGACCAGTTTGAATTACTAGTTCAATCTCTTTGCCTAGCTAACTACTTACGGATATTAATGTAAATATTATGTTTTCACATTAAAAGTTTATGTGTAGTCACATGACGATGAATGAAATATACTATCTTTTATACTAGCTTTCATATGCCTTAAGCTGCATGAATCTATTAGTGTGATGATCACAAAACATCAGATTAAACATGTCTTAATTTACAACAAATAAAGATTGTTTAGACACCTTACAAAAGCCATAATAAAACTAGGTGTGAATACCCTTAATTCCAGTAGACCCTTTGTGCTTAAACCTCCAAGCAAGTATGACCGTTTTGCAAATTCAAACCATGGGTGCTAGCTTAATTTCATATTTGTATTAATTTCATTATAAGGGACCATGTTGATTCATTTATGTGTATAAGAATTTGTTATAACACCCATAACCATTTTCCACAGACCCAGAAGTTTATAGTTTCGCTTTGATAGACCTTTTTATAACTTGGTTCTATTAATTGTTAAATCATATATTATGCAATCTGTATCATAACATTAGAGTTGACTAACAAATCAAGTACATAATTTTAACTGAATCTGATTAGATATGAATTTCATGTTCTACTTTTATATAACCTTTCAGTTCATAATTAGTGGTGATTTCTAACATTTATAATCATATAACAAGAGTGATTTATGACTAGCATACATGACGTATTAACAGATGGTTCGAGGATACCTCAAGGCTACATGTGAAGAGATCAAAACAGAAACAAAAGCACAAACGCTAGGAATAAATGAGGCACAATCGAACCCAAAACCCGAACGAACGCGATAAGCTACCTACACGTACCAACCTTGAACTATGATCGGCGACTAAAATCTTAACCCAACCACGTACCGAAACCAAAGCGAAACACGAACCACAGCCCGAACCGAACTCAAACCCAAGATGTAACACAACTCTTGGACCCGAACGCAACCCCCTAAGCATGATCACCACACAAACTAGTTGGGTTTATTTGCCTCCAACCCTTATACTTTTTGCAAAGAAATTAGTTTGGAAACTGCTTAGTTTTTGTTTTGAGATATTATGAGATTCTATAACAAGTTAATGTGACGTGATGATAGAGGAGCGTTTGTTAACTGAACTTTTTGATAAAAATGGGATTAGGGTAAGAGTGGAGAAGGAGTGATTCTAGAGGAGACTAAGTAAAAGAAACGTGTGTTGTTATTTGAATTTTCTGTCATGGCTTATTTTATTTAGATACAAAACTGATAAGGACTATATTATTATTATTATTATTATTATTATTATTATTCAAATACTTATACTAACAATGTTATATTCTTCAGTTATTGTTATCATGTTATATTTTA
>BQNB010173695.1:0-13332 GCA_026074375.1 Tanacetum coccineum
ATGCGCCTTTTAGCTTATCTTCACAAAACACTCCTGAATTACTGCATTTATCAACTTTGAAGCAATTAAGTACCAAATAATGAAATAATTATATAAAAGTGGGCAAAACAGATGGGATAAATGATATAATAAAGTGACGTTATTTGATGTCATCATTGACATACGTACACGTCTTCCTTTAACGAACCATGCAAGAAAGCAGTTTTCATGTCCATTTGGAATACGATGAATGATTTGTGTGCTGCGTAGGCCAAAAATATCCTGATAGCTTCCATCCTAGAAACCGAAGTGAAGAATTCTTCAAAATATATTCCTTCCTCTTGACGGTACCCTCTCACAACTAGACGAGTCTTGTTTCTAATAACCGTGTTCTCTTCATCAAGCTTGTTTTTTAATAACCATATTAAAGTAAAGGGTTTTATGTTATCTGAAGCAGGAACTAACACCCATACATAAAGCCTTTTGAATTAGTGAAGCTCTTCTTACATTGAGTCAATCCATGCAGGGTCGGTCATAGCCTCTTTGACATTTCTTGGTTAGTTCTTTATGTCAATGCGTAGATGCATATTTCACCATCGTTTTGTAACTGATTTCTTATCAAAACTGGTCATGAAGGTTCTCCTATCACTTGTTCCAGAGGGTGATCTTTAGTCCATTGATAGTCATGTTGGTACGGTTGATAAAATGTATGCATGTTCGCTGGATCCACATATTGTGAAGATAATGATTCAGCAGCACTTGTGGATGGTGGAGCAAATGGATTCTCGAATACAACTCCATCAGACATAGCATTAGGAACATTATCAGTAATTATTTCAGATTGAAGTTGTACTTGATCATCTTGTTGATGATCATGTTGTTGTTGTGGCTCGTCAACATCCTGTGAAGTGTTTAGAATATCTACTGCTTGTGGGGGTGAATTTATTGATGTCGGTGCGGTGTCTGCTATTCGTGGTTGCCGTTAGAGTCTGAAGAACTTGAAGTGCTTGAGCATCCGAAACAGTTCTCGAAGTAGCTGACGGTTGATCACTAATATGATCATCATACATAGCTTCAAACAGTAAATCCAATTTACCTTCAGTTGGTTGTTGAGTTGTTATTGTTGACGGAGCATAATTAGATATCGAGTCCGAACTGATTGTCCAAAGTCATACTTGAAGCCCGGGGGTTTAAAAACTGCTTTGTTCGAAAGCAAAAGCTGAAAGCTCATCAAATCTCACATTCATTGTCTCTATGATTTTCTTTGTCCTTCGGTTGTAAACTCTGTAAGCACAAGAATTAGCAGAATAACTATTAAAAAAGCCAATGTCACCCTTTTGCATCCAATCTTCCTAAATATCTTCACAATCATTCTTGGGAAAACAGAGAGCCTCAATATATGAAGAAAGGTGGATGTCCTGGTTTCTGCGCAATAAAAAGCTCGTAAGTTTTTTGTCAAATCGACGGTGAATGATGGATAGTTTTTTGAGTGAAAGCACGCAGTATCAATTGCTTCAGCCATAAGAATAACAATGCATGAGAAAAAAATCAACATTGTTCAGCAGCCTCCACTAGCGTGTGGATTTCTTCGTTCCACAACTCTGTTTTTATTGAGGGTTACGGACAGAATATGCATGGGTGAGATGATGCCAACACTATAAAGTATTCTTGAAGCACTTGGTTTTTTTGATTCTGGCCATAGTCGATTCTTACAATAATGACTGAAGCTTAAGTACATTTAATTTTCTGAGAAAGGTTTTAATCTCTCTGGTAACTTCAATCTTTTGATCCTGATAAAGATTACCCAAGTGTAATGAGAGTATCGTCCACTATCCCAGAACATACGCTTTCCAATTATGCATTGCGAATTCTTTATTGGACCACACAAATCCATATAGAGAAGGTGTAACCTCTGCTTAGAATTTGGAACAGGTTTGGGTGGGTGAGAGCCCTTTTGCTTTTCCTTACTCACATAGGACAAAGATATTCTTTATGATATTTGTACTTTGGAAGACCGTGACATAGATCATTTTCTGGCAAGATGATTTAAGGTGTCAAAGTTTGAGGTGGATAACCGTTGATACCATAACCATGACTTGGTAGACGTGGCCTAAGCCATGAGGCAAATTAGAGAAGCAGAGGCCATATCATGGAGATTGATGGTGTAAAGGTTGTTGTGCGATTTCCTTTTAACAAATAACTCCTTTGAGATTTCTGACGAAACATGTATTTCTTCTAAAAGCGACCTCTAGATGTGAATCAAAAAACTGCTCAACCAAAACGGTTGTTCCCAAAGCCTCAATTAAATAAACCCTTGGTGAGTCAAAATATATCCTCCATGAAGATCACACGAAACCCAAAAATTGCAGCAACATGATCATTCCAAACGAACGGTTCCCAAAAACTTTCAGATGAAATTGATGAGAAGCTTTAGATTCTCGGTCATATGCTTGGAACAACCCGAGTCGACGCACCATAAACATGTTTGATTGTAGGTTCCTAAGGGTTAGATGTACATGCATTCTCACCATTAGATTCACTAGATGCAATTAAATTTCCTTTAATGTCAAACATCTTTCTAGTGGGTGACCACCTAAGGTACATTCTAGGTTTACTAGGCTTAGGTGAAGCAAGTCTTTCAGTGAACCCTACCTTCTTAGGTTTCTTGACCTGTGGCAAATGTTTCGTTTGATTTGCAATATTAGAAACGTTTGCCTTTTGTTTCTTACCATGAGAATTCATGCCATTCACATAATTAAGCATACAAACATCATGATTGCAGTCTTAAACATTGCATACACATACGACAAACAATTTCAGATTTATCATTCTGAATAACAAGCTTAAAGTTATTACATTCAGATGACATATGTTTCTTATTCTTAGAAAGCAGTAAATTCCTAGGTTGTTCTTCTACTTCAACTTCTTTATTCTTGATGCTACTACTCTTAGACGCAGAAGTGACCCTATCATTCTTTGAATTGCTTATTGACTTGGCCTTCTGGTCTTAGTAGAGATGTCTACTCCTATAGATGATAAACCATTTAAGTCAGAATTAATAACTTTCTTAGTGATGACATGAGGTTGTGAAACAGTGATCGAATTTGTCCTAACGCTTGCTTTAATGGGTTTGTTAGGCACAGACTTTTCTTCCCTAAAGTTCTTAAAAAGATTAATTCTAAACATTCTAGGGGCAATCACTTTATCATTTTCTACAACCTTTGATTTTTTGGTGGTAGGTACCGAGTTTGAAGGGACTGGATTTGACAAATCATTCATCTTATCAACCTTTTGAGGAACCCGAGTTTTTAAAAATGTTGGACGTTCAGATTGAAATGCATTGGTTTCTTACCAACAAACGTGTATACTTAAAGATAGCGAAGACGGTTACGCTTCTCTGATTGATTGATTTGCAAAAATTAGTATTCTAACTCGTACCTTAGGAGGTGTCCTTTTGTTCAGAAACCTTATCGAATAACTGGGCTCTTAGCTTAGCATTTTCATAAATCGTGTCATGTAATTTGTTTTGTAAAGAGTCAATTATCATTTTGGTTTGAGCACGTGTCATATTGATAGAGTCAAACAGGTTCTTGTATGCAGTCTTAAGATGAGCATTTTCCTTTTCATAATTCCGAACCTGAAACTCTAATTCTACGTTCTCATTTTCAAGTTTCTGAGGCAAAAGATCAAGGGTATCTGATACACATGGAGTATCCTTTACTTTACCCTTGGTATCTCCTAACTGAGCTTGCAACCATTCAATCTTTTGTTGCATGTCATTATAAGCCTTATCGTACGAAATTTTGTCATAATTCATCTCCACATTTTTGTACCCATCATTCCAAAGTTTAGCAGTACTCCATTCTCCTTTTTAAGGATACACTTTTTAAAATTGTTTCATTTGACATCAAGCTCAGTTTGAATGATTTGATGTATCTTGAACAGTAATTATTTGCACATAGACATAATATCCTGACTGACAACTGCTTTCAAAGACGCTTAATTCCAATTCTAAAGCCTTCTGATTAGCAAAGATTTCATCACTTCTTTTTGCAAGAGATTTAAGTCTCGAACAATTGGGCTGCTTCTTTCGAAAATTGTATTTCCAAAATTTGCACTCTAGCGTCAACTTGATTAAAGATAGTGAAAATTTACATCATAATACAACCTTTGTGAATCTACTTGGAAGAACATAAGACGACCAATTGTGTATATCTAACAGTCATTATTTGTTTGACAACACGTTGAATAAGTCACAATGGTGCTTTTTTTACCTTCATTTAAAATTTTCGTGCAACACTTGGTTAGTATCATCCGAAAACTCTCATTGGTAGTTGAAATTGATTTTAGAACCATTGGCCCGTATTGGAAGTAATTTGAAAAAACAGCTCTTTACGTGACTTGACGTTTGAGAAAACAAACCCCTGAAAGATGATTCATCTTTTGTAATAATTTGCTGGTTTTATTTCTTTGTTCAATTGTTTCATTTTTAAGCGACTCTCTTGAGCAAGTTCTAGTGTCTCATCCGAATCATACACAGCAGGAGGATCATGCTTTTCTAAAAGAACTTTGCCATTATACAAACTCTGTTGTTTCTGCTGAGCTTGCTTGAGATAAAAAGGATGTTTTGATAACCCAAAGCCATTTTCTGTTCGTGTGGTAAAACGAGTCTAGCTTAGTGAATGCATGTGCATCGTTGTGAATCGATTGACCCATTTTTTAACCAAATATTATCTAATTCCTTATCTTATACCAAGTTGAAATGTTTCTAAAGAAGCTCGTAATTGTATTTTGACATCATACTGTCACCTTTCTTTTCTTCTTGAAGAGAAGAAACGATTGACTTTTTCTTTGAAAGCTGGTTATTTAAATTTGAAATTTCCTCATTCAAAGCCGTTATTTGTTTATAGAACTTAAGTGAAGTGCATTTATCTTTATAGTAAGACATTGCTCTTAATAAACAGACTTTTGATAACACCTTTCAAGTTTGTCATCATTTTCTTGACTCATTTCAAAACACTTTACTTGATTTTTATATCTAGCAAGCTCAGTGGTCAATTCAGCATTTGTTTCTTTCATTTTGCGATTGACCAAATTAACTTTCTCAACTTCATCAGCTGAATATGAAATAAAGATTCATGGTATTACGCAGTTCCTCACACCAATTGCAGAATGTTGTTCTAAACTGTCCCCCACCTTGTTCCACATTTTACTAGAAACCGCGAAATAAACATTACTATTATTCTGTTGTACTTGGTGTGGTTCAGGAATGGGCTTAAGTAGCTCAGTATACTACTCCTCTTGAGTAAAAATGTTAAATATCTCATTATTATAGCAATTATCATAATCGTGTACCTTAGCTGATCTGACTGAGTCATAGACGAGAGCTTTGTTAGTCTGAGTACCCGATGTCGATGCTTGATGCAAATTAGCCATCAAGATGCAGTTTACGTTGACTTCCTTAATCTCATCAAGATCCGCTCAAGCAGCATCAGATAAAACGATATATCTTGGAGTTTGATCCCGCTTCTTCCTTTTTGACCAATCAGCAATCTGAGTCTGAAGATAGTTGCATCCCTTCTCCTTGGTTTGACTGTGCAGTTCCTAGCATGATGACCCAATCCTATGCAGTTGTAACACCTTATCTGATTACCATTATTCCCATTTGCATTACCCTCAGCCCGTGCTGCTACAACATTACCATTCCCAATCAGATTCTGATTAGCAATCCTGGAACAACAATAAGCCTATTTTGATTTCCAACATTCTGAACACCTGGATTCTGAACTGCATTATGAACAACCTGATTCCCGCCATTCTGTACTACATTATACCCATTCTGATTCCCTACATTCTGCCCAGCATATTGTCTAAACTAATTCCCACCATTGCCTCCAACCATCTGCATCTGTCTGTCTTGACCCATATTCATACCCGGTTGTGCAATCTGCCTGGGTTTGATGAAATTATCTGGTTGTTGTTGGTTGGTGTTGAGTAGTTTAGTTTGAATGCCTTAGCCATTAGAACAAGTTCCATGTTCATTGCATTTGTGGGATCTGTAATGTCTTCGAGATTTGGCATTGGTTGTTGCATGTAGTTCTGATTGAATGATGGTTGTGTGTTATAGTTTTTGTTGGGTTGTGGTTGTCACAAGTAGGTACTTGATGATGGTTGATCTGGGTGAAACACTGGATAATTGAAAGGATTGTTGGAAATTGCCATGAGTGCTAAAGGATCTTGTGTTTTTGCAAGTCGTTCTGCTCTTAGATCATCCACCTCCTTTTGATTGTATTTCAAGAAATCATACAACTGAGTGTAATCTGTTGTATGCAAGTCCTTTGTTTGATGAACGATGGTAACATGTCGACTCCATTATGGTTGTAAGTTGTTTAGGAACTTGCGATTACTGGCAATCTTTTCTGGAAAGTGTTTGTTTCTCTTGAAATCATTCATCAACTTTGAGAAACGATGATAGTAAGACTCAATCGATTCCACATCAGTGGAAGTAAACATTTCCCATTCATTAAACAACTTGGCCTTCTCTTGAATTCCAATATCAGAACCTTTCATCATTTGTTGAACACGTAACCAGATTTCCTAAGTAGTCTCATAATTGTCAACAGCAGCATAGATGTCTTCAGGAAGACCGAGAAGTATGGGTTGAATTGCTTGAATCATCAGCTCCATCTTTTAATTTCTTCTGCCTTCCGTTATTTCATCATCAGTTTGTTCATGGAACGTTTCAGGAACCGAAACTTCACGGGCTGCATCACCTGGTTCAGGAATCATTCGTCTGACATATGGACCATTCATAAACGAATTGTAGATTAACTTTCTATTTGGTCTGCTCTTAGCATAACGAAGAAGACGAGACGACCATGGAACATAGTTCTCTTTGTTAAGCATAGGAGGACGGTTTTTAGAATTGGCTGCATAAATGTCATGTTAAGTCGACATTGCAAGAGTGATGTGAATTGATACGTTAGGATCATTTTAGTGATTAGTGCTTATGATTTGCTTTTGATTAAAGTCCTTGGGATTCCATGGGATTTTACAACTCTATGACTTAAACCGGAAAAGAATAAACTTTTACGGATTTACAAAGACAAAAGAAACAGTGAAATGATGATTGTTGTTGTATGTATTGTTGTAAAGTTAATTGTTTGTTAAGTCTAAGTTTGAATTGTGAGTCCTTGAATGTTAAAAGTCCAAGTTTGTCTAAGTGTGGCAAACCTCTACCAGGTGTAGCAAACCTCTGCCAAGTATAGCAAACCTCTACGAAGAATCAAACCTCTACGAAGTATCAAACATCTACGAAGAAGATCAAACCGCAACGTACATCAAACCTCTACGAATTATCAAACCTCTATGAAGTATCAAACCTCTATGAAGTATCAAACCGCTACGGAGTTTTGATTTGGACATAGTTTAGTTTAGATAAGCCAAGAATTGATCAAACCGCTACCACCTGTAAGCAAACCGCTGGCAATCAAACCGCTACCAAAACTGGAACAAACCACTACTGTCACTCCCCGCTAAAGCGAAAACACGAGGTGCAATAGCTCACAGTACATCGCTTTGGATATAGATAACACCATACATTAATTAATTGAAAAATATTACAAGTTTACAACATGTTTTGATATAGTTTGAAAGATAAGTCATTGTTTTTAAAACTTAACATGAATGGAAAGCGTCCATGCAAATGCCTTCCTAAAATGTCCACTTTACTGAAGATCACCTGAAAAGCATGTCAAAAACGGGTCAACTATGAAAATAGTTGGTGAGTTCACAAGTTTATAAGAAATGCAAACATTTCAGTAAAATGAATTTCAAAAGTATCAACCATACTGTTAGAACCTATCCCATACTAGGCTCGTAACAAATGAGTTTCGGAGACAAGGATATCAAGTGGTTGTCAAACAAGCACAAAGGAAAGAATATGTATACAAGCGTGTTTAATGCCATTAGGCCACACTTCTAAGCCGCTTACAGCCGAACAGTTTGCCCCTATGTGTTACATGCTCTAATGTAAGCACGGAATGGTGATACTATGCACACTCGTTAGTTGGATTAAGGGGATGGCTCTACCCCTAAATAGCATTATCCATAAATATCAATGACTCATAATGTATTAATAGTAGTGTAGTTCTAAGGGACCTTTGCGATAATAGTACCCAAGCATCAACATAATCCTACATACCAATTGTATAAGTGGTGAAACAAAAGTGACATTCAGTTCAATAAATTCGTAAAAGCAACCAATTTCAGTTAAATTAATCATATCATGCTTTACCACCCTAAAACGAATTACATAGTAAAAAAGGGAGTGTGAAAACTCACACTAAACAAGACAGGTCGTGAGTACAAGTGAACGTGCACAGCTAGTATCATGTAAAAGTCAACCCTCTAATGTAGACCTACTAGACGCGCCTAATACCAGTAAAAATACATATACAAATCCTAAATGATAGCTCGACAAGAAAGAAAATGACAGTTATTAGGTCACCCATTTTAGTATATAATATAATCATAGATGTTAATTGTGTATTATTTATAATCCGATGTCCATGTTAACATATACCTTTAGATGATTAGATTGCTCATAACATTTGAGACATACTTTTTATAAACATAACTACGTTAATGACAAAATAAATAAACTAATATTTTGGACTAGTTTTGAAGAGCATAAAATGAACAGGGGACAAAAGTGTTATTTTAAAATTCTATAATATTTATTTGTAAATAGGTATATAAATTCAGGGACTAAAATGTAAATATAAAATAAACTAATACTTAATCCACATGATGTAAATGCTAGCTTTTCCTTCAATTTTTTTTGAAACATTTTATATGTTTTTGTTCTAGTCTATCAATGAGAACTACATCAACAATAGTAGTACTAGCGTAGTACACATTCAGATGCATTTATATGGATGAGAACATATATCTTGTCTTCTTATTTTCTTGTAGTATAAGTTATAGTATTTATTTACATAAATCTATCATCTAGCATGTTAAACTTACAAAGAACCAGAGTTTACCTAATTGACGTAGTAAACAGAGAGGAAAACATAGTCGTCGGATATAATGGAGGGTTCGCCGGAAAAACGTTGACAAACAACTTAGCTCTAGGCATAAACTCGAGCGAATAAGAGTCATGCCGCATGCGTATAAACACCGACCCAAACACCAACTTTATGATCAAAAGAATCTGATCAAAAACCAAACTCGAACATGAAACTTAACCCACCACGACGTTCCAACATTGAAAATTCGACGTAAACTCAAAACCATGGATGGTCATGAACTCGACCATGAACACCAACACTCGAATGAATACGAACCGGTCATATTCAACCTACTCGAAGCTGCTTATGCAAGTGTTTACGTGCTCTCTATCGTAGTAATAAGATGTCATGTCGAGACATGCCTCCAATCGTTGTCACCTTCACCAAGACGCTTTCTAAACTTTACTAGTACAACAACTTCTCTCTTTCGAGGATGGTGGCGCAAGAACGTGATTATGAGACGTGCTTCCAACAGTTATGAAGCTTCACTTCTTCACTATGTGAATTGAAACGTTGTAGCAGCCATGAACGTACCATTTTTTTGGCAAGTTATAAACGCTTGGGTTTAGAGAAGGAAACTCGAGCATCATTTCATTATCAGTTCCACCAGTTCTTGCATAGTGTACATGACGTTTAAACAAGAATGAAGTATAACAAGGAAAACACTAAAAGCATTGATCACCCTTTTTTTTTTTGCATACAGTTGTTGTTTTGACCAAAAAGACTTAACATATTGTTGTTGATAACGATGAGCAGGTATAAGAAGTGAAGGGTCAACTGGGGCTGAACATGTGACACACATGTAAACTTTAAAGACACGTGGAATGGCAGTTACGTGTCATCGCTAGAAAAGTCGTTACAATCCTGGTAGGCAGGTGAGTGTGAATAAGGGAAGGGTACTAAGCTGGTGCGTGTAGAGCAGATAGGACACATTATTATCATGTTTACATAATGGTAGCATTTACTAGTCAAAGTTGGTAAGAAATTGTATGTAGAAATCATGAGTTTAGTTGCATTAAAATAAGGAAAGTGGTGTTTGTATCCTTTACGTACTTTGTAGTAGTTTAGCAAGTTTATTGTCAATTTGATTCTTAATTTAAGGATACTTGTTGTTTTTTTTTCTTTTTTCTATACTCCTTTAAATCTACAAATCTGTAACTATGATATATTTGTACTATAATAGTCAAGCCGTGCATATATGCATGTGTTAGCAACTTCTTAAATCTTACTATTTGTTATAAGATAGTTTGGTCTATTGCCATGTAGATTTCAAAATCTCCATTCAGCATACTAAAAATGTGATAAATACAATAAGAAGATGAATAATAATAAGTAAAAAGTTTCATTGATGATGTCACGTAGCTCCTTCTCTTACTCCCAAAAACTTACTCGTTAACAATGCATGAAACCTAATTTATTTTAGAGTATTCTCTATGTCCTCCAGCTCTTCTCATGAGTCGGTTGTAGTGACTCACTATAGAATTTCTATATATAAGAAGTATGTAGAGATTCAAGTAATAAAGCATGAGGTGTTTAATTTAAATATGGTTAACGTGTTTATTTGAGAATAAAAGTAGTCCTTTTTTTATATAAAAAGTAGAAATAACGGAGGTGTAAAGATATAGTAAACAAGTATTAGTTGTTTTATTTTTGGTTGAGTTACCTTTCGTCTAGATATTATTTGTATTCAATACTAAGATATACTAAGCAAAATTTAGTAACATTAATTTAAGCAAAATTTAATATATACTTTATATTGTTGTTTTTTTAATCCTGCGGTTATTATAACATATTTTTCTTACGAAGATTTCGTCCTAAAATCAACGAGTAAATTTTTATTTATTATTATTATTATTATTCTATGAGTTGTTATAATATATTTCCCTTAAAAGAAATAACTAAGCATATCATCTATAATATGTTGACGTTTAAATTAAATTGTAACCAATAGGTCTTAACGTGAGGGTGCTAAAGCAAAGTGAACACAAAGCAAAAACATGACTTGACTAAAACAAAACTAGCTCAACAAGCATAGTTTTATCCATAAACATTATAAAATACTATTGGTTACCAAGCTGAGTTTAGACGGTTATCACAGCTACCACTTTGTAACCAAACCGCTGGCTAGTTGAAATCTTAGCAAACCGCTATCGGATTTTACCCAAACCGCTGGCTAACAAATCAGTCAAACCGCTGGCAACTCTAGATCAAACCGCTGATAGATAATAGTTTGTCAAACCGCTATTGACCCCGGTAAACCGCTGTCTAACTTAGTTAACTAAACCGCTACGTAGAAGAATTGCCAAACCGCCACTAACGGACACCAAACCACTACTAGGTTTCAATTTTGGCAGAGTAACTTAAAAAAGCCCATATAAGTTCAAACCTGCTACATAACTGTAAACCGCTACGTAAAGGTTTGGTTAAACCGCTGCTAAGCAAAGATCAAACCGCCACACAATTTAACTAAACCGCTACTTAATAAGTTAAAGAAAGTACAATGTTGGACCACTTACTCAAACCGCCACTAGTACATGACTTGTTTTCTTGTTAACATATGCCTCGCAAACAAAAACTAGTACCAACCTTGTCCTACTATAAATCAAACCGCCACCATGAATTTGTTGGGATTTTACATCTATTTAACCAATTAAGCATATCGCGAGTACGCAGCGGAAAGATCAAACACGTATAGAACTTATATTTAACAAGGAATTGAAGATGTGTACATTTTAGCAAGAAACGTTACAATGCTTTTAGCAATAAATGTTACACCGTCTTCAATATACGCGTGTGTATAACACCACGCAAAACCACCAAGGATCAAAATAATAATGCATCTAAGTTTACACACACAATACGTTTATTAGCAAACAATGTGTATGCTAGTACTAGTAGTGTTTAACCAAACGATCACCGTAGATTGACTATCAACTAAACCAAGTAACCCTTCGTGTTCTTGAGGGTCAAACCACAACCAAACAAAAAACCCTTTGTGGGTTTGCTGCCGATCAAACAGGAGGGGAAAAGAAAAACCGAAAACATTAAAAGGTTTTGGTTCGGTCGACTAGGAGAAAAAGAAAGAGAGATTAGGAGTTTTAGGGATTTAAGTTATTCTCAAGTTATGAGCTCTCAAGGACCCTAAGACCTCCTTATATACTCCTCTCAACTTGGCTTGCAAGCAAAGTCCCCCACCTCCTCATGAGGAGGTGGTTTGACCGACTATAAAGAAAGAGTAGGAAAAATCAAACTTTCATTTTTCCCGGTTTTGCATATTAGTCCTTTAACTATTAACAACTAATATTTATTCTTGTTAAACTTTTAACGATCGTTTGTTAAACACTAATTAATATATTACATTAATATATTAAAATATTATTCTATATATTAACGTGTGCGTCCTCTTAGGCTGGAATAAATTCTGGACATATATAATTTATATTTGTTCATATTCCAACAGCTCCTACTTGGACATATATGAATAATATAATAACATTGGTAAGCGTCTAACAACACGCCAATGCTCCCAGATAATTTGAGTATGGTTTCACAGGGTATGAACAAATGATTTATGAATTTACAATCCCTTTGTTTCCGATACCGTTGTTAAATTGGATATGGATCAATGTCATTCCATATTTAACGATTCTGTTTCTCATATATGAAGTAATAAAGATTACTGAAAATCAATGAGACATATCTACATGAGTTTTCAGGTATGACCATACACACATCTGATTATTTCTGTGAGGGGCCCAATGGTATCTTCTTCAACAATTTGAAGGAACAAATTCTATATTGACTACAAGTGTCTGGTCATCATGTGGCATAAACCATTCTGACATAGCCCTTATTAGTTACCTTATTCATGACAACTTAAACTATATCAAGAAGGAATATCCACATATGTTAAACCTACTTGCATCTCAAGTCTAAGGATTTATGTAAATAAAATCATGTACAAGATTCACTTGATGACGTCGATCCATAAAGTGATATTCTTGTGGCGGGGAAATCCAATATTCATCTTATGAATATCATCTATAATATCACCAATCACTCAGAATTGTCTTAGTTTAACAATATTCCCATATTGTTAATCGACAACAGATTAATTTAGAATAATACATTTATTATTTATGGATTTAAACATGCAAATATAGGACATAATTTAGATATATATATATATATATATAACAAAAATACTAAGTATCATTATCATAAAATAAATTGTTTAAACATCCCTTATCCAAATACTAAACACAGATCTACATGAAAC
>BQNB010173696.1:0-13332 GCA_026074375.1 Tanacetum coccineum
TTCATCCGTGATTTGGTTGCTGCTGATCAAGTCCGTGTTCTTCATGTACCTTCTCGTTATCAGTTTGCGGATATTTTCACCAAAGGGTTACCTTTAGCATTATTTGAAGAATTTAGATCCAGTTTGAGCGTTCGGTGCCCTCCCACTCCAACTGCGGGGGAGTGTTAACACATATCTCTTGCCAATAAATTAGTAATCAATTAGTTGTTAACACATATCTCTTGCCAATCAATTAGTCATATCATTAGCTATACATTTATGAGATGAGTTGTAATATTATGGGCTCAATCCTATCTTGTAACTATTTATACGTATGATTTGAGGAATACAACACATACAGTTTCACCAAATTAAAAAACCCAGACACACACAACACAAACACAGACACAAACACACACAACAACAACAGAATAGACACAAACACATCGACCATCGGTCGCCTGCACGACCATGCTCTTCCTCGACCGAGCGACGACCGACTATGCCACTATAGGGGTGACCGACCTCGACCTTGGTCGACCAAGAGATCGACCGACCCCATAGTGCACAGCCTAAGAAGGATTTTTAAGTTTAATACAATACGTGGTGTAGAGTCAATAAAAGGAAATCTTATGTGCGGTTTTAATCTTTACAAGATCAACAACGATAATATGCAGTCTCGCTAAAGCAAGATAACGTATGACATGATGGCATAAGTTTAAAGTATTTAATCAACACGTTTGTACTCTTAAATAACCTGTATTTGTATATAAAGTATAAAACCATTGATAGATTTGATAAGCATTACAAATTTAAAAAGCTATTCATATCAACTAACATGTATATAATAAATACGGTAATTTTATTTCGTTTAATGATTAAAAATTTGTGTCGCCACCACGACACGAGCTAGAAAATCTCTTTCCAAAACCAATATTGATTTTACATAACAAACATCAACGATTGATCATGAAAATTGTACCTTAGTCCACGCTAACCAAAAAAATAATACGTAGATGTTTAAAAACTTTTATGTTTGTCAAATGTAGCGGTAAGCAATACCGTTAGCAATACTAATTTATTTAGAGCTATGCTACATCCACAAACACATCCACAAACAAACATCCACAAAATAAGGTGGCATGTTTTGATTGGGTTAATCAAAGAGAAGAGAGAGAAAGTATTTAAAAACCTACCAATCAAAACATGCCACCTCATTTTGTGGATGTTTGTTTATGGATGTAGAATAGCTCATTTATTTTTATAGAAATGTTTGACAAAGTAGTTGTAGGTGTAATCATAATGTGTAAAACAACTCATAAATGTCCAACGCTCCTAAATGCTACTTCATGAAGCGTTAGAAAATAAGCATTCCCAAATAAATAAAAAGCTATTTGGAACTTATTAGTAATAGTTTTGGACTAGTATTTGT
The DNA here is from genome assembly GCA_026074375.1 of Tanacetum coccineum. Lineage (NCBI taxonomy): Eukaryota > Viridiplantae > Streptophyta > Magnoliopsida > Asterales > Asteraceae > Tanacetum > Tanacetum coccineum. The sequence continues at coordinate 1,412 of BQNB010173696.1, forward strand.
ATTAGATTATGACTGATATAGACTCAAGTGTTAAGTTATAAACATTGGGTTATAGTATTTTGGGTAAAGGCCATTTATTACCAACATACTTTCTCATTTGTGCCGTAATGACCAACTTACTTTTTTTCGTACTCATTACACCCATGTACATTCAAATTTTGTTCGATATCACCAATATGACCACAAAATGACTATATTACCCTTGTTTTCTTTAACGTATTTACAATCATAATTTTTTTTAAATCCTAATTTTTTAAAAAGTACTTTAACAAAAAAAATAATTTTTTTAAAAGTAATTTTTTTTAATCATAATTTTTAAAAAGTACGAATTTTTAAAAAAAATATTTTTTTAAAAATTTTGTACTTTAAAAAAATTACTTATTTTTTAAAAAATTTCGTACTTTATAAAATCTTAATTTTTTTAAATAAATTTAATTTTTTTCGTACCTTTTAAATTTAACAAAAAAATATTTTTACTTTTTTACTTTTTTATTTTTTTCCTAACTTTTAAAAAAATCTAATTTTTTTTCGTAGAAAAAAATTAACTTTTTATTTGAAAAAAAATTAAAATTTTAAAAAGTACGAAAAAATTTAAAATTTTTAAAAAAAATTAAGATTTTGAAAAGTGCGAAATTTTTTAAAAAATTTTTGTAAGAAAAAATTAATTTTTTTACTAAAAATAACGTAAAAAAATATTTTATAAGTTTTTTTTTTAAAAAATTTTGGTAAAAAAATTTAAATTTGCTAAAGTACTTGTTAAAGTACTTTTTAAAAAATTAAGATTTAAAAAAAATTATGATTGTAAATATGTTAAAGAAGACAAGGGTAATATAGTTATTTTATGGTTATATTGGTGATATCGAACAAAATTTAAATGTACATGGGTGTAATGAGTACGAAAAAAAGTAAGTTGGTCATTACGGTACAAATGAAAAAGTAAGTTGGTAATAAATAACATTTACCATAGTATTTTCTCATTAATTCATCCAATCAAGATATCACGTCTTACATGATATTAGAGCGTTAGGTTCAAGGCATCGTCAAAAAAAATATTATTCTCTCGGTATCGACTACTCACCGATAATTAAAAAGGGTCTCGATTTATTTATTTTGCTTTATTATTATTGCTTAGACATTTTTTTTAATTCTTAGACATAATCGTCTTTTTGTCATCCTTTGGATGAACCTAGTATTGGGCTTTTGATCAAATTTGGGATTTAGGGGCTGTTTGGTTGGGCTAAATTCATGGGATTTGACTGTTTTTAAATTTGAAACTCACCAAAATAACGTGTTTGGTAAAAATTTAAGAGAGGTGGTTTTGATATTTAAAGCTTGCAAGTGGTGGTTTATAAGGGTGCGTTTGGTTGGAGGGTTTAAAGAGAGGGTTTTGGGTTGAGTCCAAAAAAAGATGTTTGTTTAAGGAGATTTGACTTTTTAAAACTCACTAATAAATGTTTTCAAAATTTTTAGCTAATAGGTGGATTTTACTCTAAACATGTGGGGACCACATTCTTTTTTCTCACATACATAAATAATATAATATTTAAATTATATTTTTCATCCAAATTTTATTTTTAAATACATATAAAAAATATTATTTCTCTCTCCTAAACCTACACAAAATCCAAATCCAAATCCTAAACTAAATCCAAATCCTAATCTAATCCCACTCACAAACCAAATGGACTCTAAATTCATTCCATTAGAGAAGCATTTAAAAACAGTGGGGCCAGAAACTCTGTATATCTAAAATAGACACAACTCAAGTATCCTTACAATTTATATTATTTTCTTATTTTGTTCAATGGTGCTTTGTCTAGTTGACGAGGGACAATTTTGTCTTTCACCACTATTTGCATTGCAATCTTTTCACATGAATTGTGTCAACCAAACAGGTTGATGAGATTTTAGTTCCTAATTTTAAAACGTACCATAATTTAAAATACCCCCTACTTTTAATTTGAGGGATTTTAAAATTGTAAACCAAACATAGTGTTTTGTTTTGATATAGAAACCATATAATCTTTTTGTCTTTTGTTTTACAAAAAATTTGCTTGAATTGATTGTGTTGTTTGGGTATCACTTTTATTATAATAACTTATTATTTACATAGTGGTGGAAGACAAATGAGCAACAAGTTGCGCCGCTAGCCTTTTTTTAATGGCAAAGGTTATCCTATGAAAAATCACATTTGTGGATCTAGTCGTCATAACATTACTGTTCATAACCCGTTGAACTTTATTAAGTAACTCCAACACCTCAGGTGCAAGGAAACCAAATGTATCAAACGCGAAATGAATAAACACATGTTGATTTTCAATGCATGCTTTCTCGTGTTTTGTCAATTTGCATGAGGCGGCTTTCAAAGTAGCCTGACCCATTGTAAAACCCCGACTACTCAACCCCACAAGAGGAGAAACCCCAGTCAGATCCACACACGCATGTTTCCCTCCAACCCATCCAAAAACCAAAACGTCAGTCGGTCTGAGTGTGGATCTTTCGTCTGACGGGTTTGTCAAAAAGTTCACAGGTGTTTCTTTCTTGGCGGAGATCCCGGCACGCCTACATGTGTCAAAAAACGTCCATAACCATATTGTGTCGGTACTTAAAGCCTGCGAGCTCTTTACAATGAACCGCATGTTCCCCAAAAAATCCAAACATGCCTTGCGACAAACAGGGCATATTGCGTCAACCGGAAATAGTGAAATCATGAGGCGATACTTAAGGATAGCGTGGTATTCCACTAGTAACATATGTTAACCGAGCTCATCTATAGGGATAGCTAGTAGGAAATATTGAGCATGTGGTGCACGTAGACACTCAAAAATAGCTTTCTGTCTCACAGTGATGTCAAAGTAGACTTTCATATCCTTGACCATTTCACTAAAAAGGGCACTCACTAGTGTTTGTTGGGCTTTAGAGGGGGCGGTGTCCTTTTTAGTAAAACAACAAAAATCAAAGCTTGGAATCGTACCACGTAGACAAGCCAAAGCAGAAACATAATCATCATCCATACCACATATGTCACGGTCACGTAAGATGTGGTCTTGTAGCACCCAAGATTGGCCCTCGAGGCCACAATCAATCAGTTGTCATCTAAAGTTGGCTAAAATTCAATCAGTTGTCATCTAAAGTCGATTAAAGCTCGACGAGACTTCATGTTATGTTGCTTAGTGTTCTTTCTCAATAATCAATGTGAAATTTTTAATGTCCTAAAGCACATCATTGGTGAATCTATAAGTTCTTCTACTAAGGAACCTCTTAAACTTGATGTGGACAAAGCTAATTATACCGCTTGGTGTTACTTCTTCAAAAATCATTGTGAAAAATTTATTATCCTAAAACACATTAATGGTGAATCTACAAGTTCTTTTATCAAAAGTCTTCCTTGTGCTTTGTTTGATTAGTTTCGAGACAATTTGGGTGTTTGTTCCTCGCGCGCTCCAACTGCGGAGGGCTATTAGAGAATTTATTAATATTAGTTTTTTATTAGTATTTGTACGAAATTAATATAGACCCAAATGTTAGGCTATACATATCACGTCATATGTGTTCTCTCATTAATCCATTCAATCAAGATATCACATCTTACAACTTGTAACGAGCATTAAGCATCACAACGCTCAATGTTTATCATTCATCGCTCACCCTTTATTAATACTTTAAAATAACTCGACATTGCTATCAACAATTTGTTACACCAGTGTTGCAGGAGGTGGACGGCCCGAATGACCCCAAGAGGGAGAAGTCTAAGCCCATATGACATAAATATTATGTCATATAATCTATCCTTATTTAAGTGTCATTATTTAGGAATGTCTTCATGTTTATTTAGGAAAGTCAATAACTTGTGTTAGGAAAGTCAAAAGTCAATGTTTATCTTGTAGTCAAATGTGATAATAGCCCATAATAGGCCCATGGCCCATATAGCTATTATAAATACTCCTGTACTCTTTCATTATAATCAATCAATCAAGTTTAAGAAAACCAAATCTCTAATCTTCTTTTCTCTCTTATGACGGAGCTAGCACACACTTGAAGTGGTGCCCTATCCTGATACTATCTGCAAGGGTCGTATCAATTGGTAATTTCATTGAAAGTTCTCGTTGAGATGATTTTGATTTAGGGTCCCCCCCAAAAAAAAGGAGTTACTATTCACGTGCAATGTTCATCGGAGTTACTGTTCACGCGGTACTGTTCATCGATACTATTCACCAAAAAAAATCCGTTCTTCGATTTATTGTTCGCGAGAGGACTGTTAATGGCATCGAAGACAGCGATCGGGACGCGAAAGACGCACTATCAAAGCTCTTGCAAATGGGTACGATGGCCGAATATGAGAATAAGTTTGTGATACTTGCAAATCGAGTAACATGGATCTCTGAAAACTTACTTAAATCACTTTACATCTCTGGACTTAAACCGACTCTACAATGTGCATTCTTAAGGTCAAAACCCACAACTTTAGGCGAAGCTTTTTCATTAGCCCGTGCAACGGAAGCACGCTTCACGGAAGACGCACTATCTAAGCTCTTGCAAATGGGTACGGTGGCCAAATACCAGAATGAGTTTGAGATGCTTATAAAACGAGTAACGCGAATTTCTGAGTTTTTACTTAAATCGTTTTATATCTCCAGACTTAAACCGGCGTTACAAATAGAACTATTGAGGGCAAAGCCTACCACTTTAGTAGAAGCCTTCTCCTTAGCCCGTATGATCGAGGCCCGTTTTAAGGACAAGCGGAACACCACAACCATCGTCAACCCAAACGACCTCAACATAGCGATACCGGACCAAGTGTTGGAGGAATCAATTCTCCATATGTCGGACAAGGTAGAAATTACCTCTGATAATGATGCACAAGATCAAGCTAGTGAGGTAGAAACGAATGTGTTAGTGGATGGTAAACAAGATGACGCAAAAGTCATGAAAGTGGTGGGTGTGGTCGTTAAGCAAAATAATGACAAGCCAAATGTGTTGAAAGGTAATGGGGTTATAGGTGTTGGAGTAAATGAAATTAGCAAATGGGTTGATAAAGAAGTCCAATACCCTGTTTCTACCCTACACGTTCGTATTCTATTGTTGAAGCGTCTTAATGACAAACACATAAAGAAGAAAAAGATGAAGGCTGAAATTCAAAGAAGAATATGGAATCCCGGAATCAAGATAATTTTTTTTAGACATCACCTTGTAGACAAGGTGTTTTCGAAGGAGTGGAGAGTGTTACGCCAGTGTTGTAGGAGGACAGACGGCCCGAACAGCCCAAGAGGGAGAAGTCCAATCCCGTATGACATAAAGATTATGTCATATAATATATCCTTATTTAAGTGTCATTATTTAGGAATGTTTTCATGTTTATTTACGAAAGTCAATAACTTGTGTTAGAAAAGTCAAAGTCAATGTTTATTTTGTAGTCAAAAGTCAAATTTCATAATAGCCCATAATAGGCCCATGTCCCATTTAGTTATTATAAATACTCTTGTACTCTTTCATTATAATCAATCAAGTTAAAAGATCAATTCTCTTCTCTAATTTTCTTAAGAAGCCCGCACACGCTAAAAGTGGTGCAAATCTATCCATTCTTCTTCTTCTCTTTTCTGACGGAGCTAGCACACGCTTGAAGTGGTGTCATATCCCGATACAACCCCAAACCGGGTCGTATCACAATTCCACCTGAGCGGGGAAAAAAACGCTTGGACTAAAGCGTTCACAAACATTTCTCGAATTCTTTTATACGAGTTTTTTCCCCCCCAAACCTCTTATCCACCAAAGCGAGTACTACTTTTTCACTATCTTTGGTATTCCAATCGATAGTATGAGAACACAAGTATTACTCCGTATTATTATACTTTTTTGTTACTCATAACTTAATAGAAAACAAGACATTATCAAATGCGACATCGCGACACTTAGGGTCTTATAATCTTATATTCTTAATTGTTTCATTATCATATACAATATAATTTAGTATGATGCACGAGTATTTTCAATGAGCTCAATTATTTTCACAAATTAAAATCTTATAAGATGGCATTAGTTCTTTAAAAATATAGCCTTCCATGACCCCCTGATTTTGTTTAATAATTCAAGTAGGTTAATTAAGCAAAACCATGTGGAAGGACCATCAATTATACAAGTGCGTCAACTTTATTTCAATACATTTTTCAGTACATGATTAATGGGGCCTTCCTAGTTCCTATTATGGAACAAGCTTTAAAGAGAATCTCCATGCTTAAGCCAGCTAGTAGATGCCCACAATTATACTACTTTCTACTGGTATCTACATATTATGAACGATAAAAAATATGTATGTAAGTTGTTTGAGGTTACAATACCTTTTCAAACGTATTGTGTATGTGTATATATACAGTTCGATTTTCTATAGTAATAAACACTATTTCATTTTTAAGCCGGTCTAGTCACATGCTCACCATCTGTATCAAACGCATGGCGTCGCATCAAGTCTTTGTTCACGATACGTCCATATGGTATGAGTTCATGTTCATGAACATTGACCATGATCAAACATTGCGCTTCAAGGCATTTCGAGGAGAACCTGCTAGCTTGCGTAGTATTAACTACATTGCTGTTATTTGCTAAGTGACCACATATGCATGGAAGACTAAACCAAGTTTTCTACTAGCTCATATAATTAGGCAGATTGCTTTAGCATATATATGTTAAAAGGTTCAGTATAACAAGGTTGGATCTTGTGGTTATACCCTTGCTTTTGGAGACAGAGGTCAAGGGTTTGATCCTCACTCTTTGCGAGGCCGGAGGTCCTTTCCTACATTTGGTAGAACCGGAAGTAGCCTCTCTGCCTTATGTAGGGGTATTACTGTCTACGTCTCAACCTCCCCCATACACCGTGCAACAGTATTGGGACCCATAACCCGTGCAAGACGGTATTTGGTGTTATCTTACCTTACCTTACCTCTATGTTAAAGGGTTCAGTGAGCTAAATTGGCTATCAAAACACGATACTTTGCGGCCTTAAGTCGGTGTTTCTATAGCGGACTAGTATCTATTACAGATTCACACGAACTCTCACCGGTTGGAATTGAACAACTTTTATGTTCCATTTTTTATCAAGGAAATTGATAGTTATTTCATTTATCCAATGACCATAACTAGGCACAGATAGCCGTAGAACAAAAGTTCCTTCATTGCTTAGCCGTGCCAAGATAAAATTTTTGGATAAATATGTCATTTTGAGGTTTATATATTATTGGGCACATGATTAGTCACTTACTGAAACCGATATAGTTACATTAAATTACTGATTGTGTACAAAATAAAGAGAATATAGACGAGTATGCGTTTAATATTCATGTAAAATGTTAGTAGATAATTTATGATTTGAAATATTTATTAATCATGCACTAAACATGACTTAATAAATATTGTTTGGGTCGTTATCACAACAATAATGTTTCGAGTATTTATAATGGTGTATTTGGTAAAGAAGAATTAGTACCTTACACATTTTAGGTTTAAAACGACATCGTTTTTTAGCTAAGTGCACTATTCATTTTAAGCACTGTAGCACTGCTACAGTGCTACAGTGCTGGCCAAAAATAAGTCCAAAAAATTTAGCCTAAAAATTTGGCCCGGCTCAATTATTATTATTTTTTTTTTTTTAAATTTATGGGCACAAAATAGGGAGGAAAAAAATGTTATAAAAGTACCGACGCATTCAGATAAAAAAATACCCGCGGTAACATTTCCGAATTGACTTAAACAGTGTCATTTTACACCATGAGACCAAAATAAAATTTTCGAAAAAAAAAAAAAATTTTAACGCGACTCAACAACGCGTAAGACCATAAAAAAAACTACTAAACACGATACTGAAAAAGTAAACCCGCACTATTAAATATGAGACCGACAAAATAAACTCACACAAAATTAAAGGAAAAAAAAAATTAATGACACGCAACAACGCACGAAAAATTAACGCACCGCAGTAACGTGATTTGGCCTGGCCCAAATAAATTTTTTTTTTTAATTTATCGGCACAAAATAGGGAGGAAAAAATGTTATAAAAGTACCGACGCATTCAAATAAAAAAATACCCGCGGTAACATTTCCGAATTAACTTAAACAGTGTCATTTTACACCATGAGACCAAAAAAAAATTTCGTAAAAAAAATAAAATTTTAACGCGACGCAACAACGCGTAAGACCATAAAAAAACTACTAAACACGATACTGAAAAAGTAAACCCGCACTATTAAATATGAGAACGACAAAATAAACTCGCACAAAATTAAAGGAAAAAAAAAGAATTAATGACACGCAACAACGCACGAAAAATTAACGCCCCGCAGTAACGTGCAAGAAAAAATAAACTTACACTATTAAACATAAAAAAAACGCGCGAAAAAACAAATAAAAATAAATAAATAAAAAAAAAAAAAAAAATAACGTCCCGTAACAACGCGCGAAAAATTAACGCCCGCAGCAACGCGCGGGTAATCTTGCTTGTTAAGTTTCATTACAAACTTTTTCCACAAATAACAATTTACTTCCTCACCCATGTGACCCACTAACTATTGTTTTTTTTTTTTGAACGGCAACTTTTATTAAGCTAGCAAGGAGCTAGAAAAAGAACATTACAAAGAAATTAAATTTGGGGATTTTAACCAGCACTCCCAAGAAAATTTCCTATTACATCTACTATTGCACCAAGAAAAAGATCTAGAAATAATCTCGTCATGGATCTCTGACCTCCTTGGAACCAAAGTATCAAAAATGAGCCGGTTCCGAAACACCCATATATGCCACCAAGCAACGAAGAAAACGCCCTCTAACATAAGTTTAAGCTTGGACGGCATTCTTATAGTGTCGAACCACGTGTACCAATCTGTAAAAGAAGAACAATCTCTCCAAGGAATATCCCACCAAATACTGATCTTCCGGAGAATGCTTTTCGCCATGTCACAATGAAAAAAAATATGAGAGGAATCTTCAGTAGACGAATTACATATAGGACAAATATCCGAATCCAAAATAACACCTCTTTTGATAAGATTCAATCTAGTCGGGAGACGGTCAAGGCGGGCTCGCCATGCGAAAACATTAATCTTCTTCGGGACGAATTTAACCCACCTAGTAGCAACATCCATGGAGGTAGAAATAACTCGTCCAAAGAAGATCGAACATCTTTTACACGAAAATCTCCTTCTAGCATCGTCACCGCAGTGGAGTTTAACCACCAAGTTCGGGATGGATAGGTGTGATGTATACAAAGGAATTATTTGTGGCACTGCTGGATAATAGCATGAGCAAGGATCGATTCTACGAAATATGTTCATTGATTCTGGAAGGCAAATACAATATTTATTTATTTTTAAATGTCAAGAATATATTATTATCAAACAACAATAAATACAAGTTTCATACTCAAGAATCAAATGGACATGCCCATGATTCAAACTGGACAAAATTCAGTATCAAGACCATCTAAAATAACAATACAAGCTTCACATTCTCACATACGGATACCACATTTCCCTTAGCAATATTAAGCCTTTAAGCCCTTCCAAAGGTGAAGACTTAAAACATTCAATATCAAAGGGGCTCATATCTGCTAAGATTTTATAAAGGCTACATTTCCCTCATGAAGGTGATCTATCAAAACCAATCTGCATCCCTTCCTCATAGATGGATCAGTAAATCAGCATCCATGAAAGGCATTACTATACCTAATACAAAGATTCTTGTTACTATAGACTTTGCTTCTTATGTATCTACATCACCAGATCAAAAATACAATAGACCAACATCCATAACAGGCATCATTCACAGGCAAAAGCTACTTTTTATTATAAATTTTAAGTATACAATCTATGGGGAAATAATTGTGTGAGAGGAAAGAATGTTCCTTGAACAGTGATTTTGCAAAATTTAATGCAAAAGATTTTATTAATTATTATAAACTGGACATTACCAAATAAGTGTAACTAGCTAGCCTGATGGTAAGCGCCATGTTAAGTGCACGATAGCTCAATTAGAGATTATTATTTTCTGATGGACAAATTTTGTCACATATATTACAGAAGAAAAGATGAGGGGATTGGTAGATATCTTAAGAATCCTAAATTGTTAACTTATACTCCATCCGTCCCATTTTTATTGTCCACGTTTACTTTTTGTGATGTCCCAATTTAATTGTCCACTACTAAAAATAGATAGGGAAGTTTGATTAAGTTAACTATATTACCCTTGTTTCAAATTATTATTACAAACTTTAAAGAAGACTTTAATTAATTACTAAGGGTAAAACTGTCATTCTGCCAAAAAGTAAGAAAGAGAAAACACTAATAAATGCATTTTTCTTAAACTGTGTGTTTTTTGTCAGGAGACAATAATTTTAGGACGGAGGAAGTACTATAAGCACTGTTCGCTAAACAATCTATCATCAAATGTCATAGCAAAACATAAACAAAAACATAACAAACTAGGAAATCATTAGTGATAATTATGGCATGAAAATCGACATCACATGATGGACCAAGAGCTGGTCTCCTCATGACTAGCATATGGATCGCCACGAGGTGGATATGACGGCACATAGGTAAGTCGTGGTTGATGATTGTAGCTATAACAGTTTCCATTATTATTATGATAGCCTCCATAACCACCTTGATAATAGCCACCATTTTGATAACCACCGCCTTGATAGCCACTGTTTTGATAGCTATTGTTTTGATACAAGTTGGTTTCACGTTCTCCATATTGCCAATGCACTAGATGTGCTGTTTTTCCATTTTTCCGCTGACATTTCAGAAGTACGTTTGGTTCAATGTAACCCGATACATGTACCTTTCCAGTATCATCCATTCGGAAACTCCTTACTCCTTTAATTTAACCAACCAACAGAAAGAAAGAAAAAAAGACACAAAATAGTCAAATCAAATCTTATATACTAGCTAGCTAGGAAAACTACGAGAATGACTGAAAACATAATATACATACCTTTTAAGGCTATTCACCACCTTTTCCACCGTTTTTGTCCAATTATTGTCAACATCGACCTTGATAGTGAAGTTCTGCGCGCACAATGATCAAGAACAAAACAAAAACATAGAACAATTTAAGATTAGAAGTTTATATACAAAGCTGGTAGATTATGTTAGAAAGAAATGGATCTAATGTTTTCTAGTACAAGTAACTAACCGTAAATGCAGTGTCTTTATCCTTCTTGTGCTTAGATGCCATGGTAACAAAAGCTGTTAATTGTGATAAATTAATTAGTTGATTAACTGTCAAGAAGAAGACGACATGATATGAGTATTTATACTTGATATATGCATTCATTTTAGCAAGTAAAATTGGGATTTTTTTAATTTAATACAAACTTTCCGTTTTTAACATATTCATTTCCTTCCTTATAGTTTAACTCAGAAATCTTCTTCAATCAAAGCAAGATTTTACTATAATCCTTATCTTAATTTGATTCGTTCAAAAAACAAAGACTCAGATATATTGTATAAACTTAAAAGATAGGGTATATATATATTATATTTTTTTTTGCATTATTGTTAATATCTTTTTTTCTCTAGCTCTTTTACGAATTTGAGAATTTCTATTGGGGTTTGTTCGCATTCATGTGCTCTATACTTTTTATTACTAGACCTTATTTTATTATAAGATTGTAAAAACATATAAAAAGTTGTTTTTTTTAACATAAATATAAAAAGTTGTTAGTAAATGATTTCTTACGTAAAAACAAAAGGGTCCCAAACATTGTGACATTTGCATTGTTTTTTAAGACTTTAAATTATACTTTTGAATTGAAATAAGTTCATCTTCATACATTGCTTTATAAAGCTCGTATGTTATTTCTTAAACGGATGGAAATGTGGTGCAGTGGTGGTTTACACGAAATTAAACTTTTGCAAAGTCGATTGTAGCCT
>BQNB010173698.1:0-13331 GCA_026074375.1 Tanacetum coccineum
CGAATAGTCGCGTTTTCAAAAACGCTTTTAATTAAAATGATGACTAATTTATTTAATATTTTTATTAAATAAATACTGATAATTAAAAACAAATTTAATTGTTTTTGTGTGTCCGCGTTGTATATTGTTCAAAATGTTTGCGGTGCTGTTTTAGCCCTTTTTTGCTCGTTTTCAGGTCTCGGGCAAAACTAAAAAGTTGTCAGGAATGTCGTTTCACGTCAAATTGCTTTAGGGTCCGAGTCGTGAATACGTGATTTAGATGGTTGTTCTTGTAAGTCAAGTCAGACTTAAAAGTCAAAGGGGTAAAATAGTTATCTTAAAAATCCGAAAATTCTCGGATGTTACATTTAGTTTGTCAAAATCATTTTTTGAGTCTTAGAGTTGAGATGCAAGAGTCATTTTTCTTATAAAAAAGGCAAAATTCAAGTAGTGTAATATGTCTCTTTCAAGTTTCTTTATTAGCTTATTTCTGTATCTAATTTGCTTATTTTTAGCTTATTTGAGTTAAATGAGCTTAGGTCTTCATCTGTTTTCACCTTTTAGCTTTTACTTAGAGCTTATTAATGCTTAATCTTAGCTTAAAAATTGGTGAAAAGTCCTTTAAACCTCCTTTAAGGGTTGCTGTCTTTAGGCTTTTAATTGCTTTCAGCTTATTTGGTCTGCTTATTTTTAGTCTTTAGAGCTTATTAGGTCTAGCTTAATATATGTTTTTAGCTTATTTGCTTTCTATCAGCTTATTGAATCTTAAATAGTCTAATTAGTTCTAGCTAAAATAGTCAAGTAGTTTTAAGCAAACTGTCATCTTCTGTTAGCTTTTTCTAGCTTATTTTTAAGCTTTGTCATAAAGTTCTTTTATTAAAGTTTCTAGGTTTTGCTTATTTTATACCTTTTTCAAAAAGAAAATGAAAAAATAAAATGTTTTGCAAAAAGGAAGGCCACAGGATTCGAACCTGTGACCTCTCATTCACAACACACGCTCCTTACTACTGCCCTTGGGTCTTTTCATACATGTCTTGCACCATTTAATTCTTATAGTCTTTTTAAGTTTTAGCTTATTTGCTTATTAGATTTTTAGCAGCTTGTTGGCTTGAGCTTATTGATTCGTTTTTTTATAAATCTTAGGAATAGTGCATTTTTAGGAGTTTTCTCAAATTTTTATATAATAGTTTAGTAATTTTTATTAATTTTCTAGATTAAAGGTGTTTTAAATTGTTAAAAAATATAGAAAAGTTACAAAAAAATAGTTTCTGTTTTGAAAATTATTTAAGTGCATTTAAGTTTAAAATTTAGCATTTTTTTAATTTTTAGGTTTTAAATTTGTGTAATTTGGTTAATTAGTCGCGTTTTTTAATTTGCCTTAATTTTTAGTTTAGCTTGCCTTTATTTGCTTTCCCGTTGCGTTAGTAGATTTAGAATCCAAAATCAAATCTTTAATGACAATCAAGCTCGATTCGCGACATGAACGTAGATTTCCATTCACCTCTTACCGAGGAGAACGATACCCGTGTTGATTACTTATTATTCTTTCCTAAGAATAATTTGTATGATACTTTGCTTATGTATATGTATTTTATTATATATATATTATATATATTTGAGGGTTATTTGTTTGATACGTATAAAAACGAACATCAAAATGGCGCCGCTGCCGGGGATCGAACCCCGGGTCACCCGCGTGACAGGAGGGAATACTTACCACTATACTACAACGACAGGTAACCCGCCTGTATAGTGGTAAGTATTCCCGCTTGTCAAGTGGGTGACCCGAGTTCGATACCCGGCAGCGGCGCCATTTTGATATCGTATATAACACGTACTAGCCGTATGTATATAATATTAAGTATCCCGTTAGAAATAAGAATCCTTTAGGAAAAGTGATAATTTAATCTTCCGGAGTCGTATCCCAACGAGAATTGAATTTGAAAATCACGAAAATGTTTGTCGTTTGATGCTTGAATATCTTTTAATTTTGGTTTTTAATTAAAACTAAAGATAGCGAAAAACTAGATTATACTAATTAAAAAAACAAGCTAATAAGAAAAATATGCTTGTCAAGTAAAAGTAAATAGATTCTTAAGTGTGAAGTTTTAGATCTTAATTATGAATCAATATCCGTCTAAATAATCGTTTCCTCAAAACGTTGGCTTAATATTGAAAACGATTTTTTATCGAGATATTAGTTACTAGTTTAATGCCTATTTAATCTTACGGCTTTTGCTCGTTCGACTAAATAAAACACTAAACTAAATAACTTTTTCAAATTATTAATCACTAGTCACTTATTAAATTTCACACTTAATTCACTATTTACCAACTTACTTAACAAGTATATAACAAAACTACTCGCTAGTAATCATAACTACGCTACGGATAACAACTAAGCTAAACATGGCAATAAGCATAAACATAGATAAATAAAGAGATAAGGAAAAGCTGAAACCCGGAATTAGCTCGGCGTAACCAAGAGACAATAGATATCAACACATACTTCATTGTGCGAAATAAAACCAAACTAATCCAAATCTCAAACCATAACGTCATAATCTCCAAACGTAAATAATGCTACTAACCAAAATACCAAATCGAACCAAAATTGCTTTTAATTTCTATGATGTACCTACGCTACTACCATGAATTGAAAACGCAAAAACAAAACAATGAACAAACACATCACCCCCTGGTAACACGAATCCAAAACACATATTCAAAAGCCTCGTCCGAATCAGATTCAACTATAAACCTAGCTAAAACTGAACCACCAAAACGTACCAATGAAAACTAAACCAATATGCCACAAACTTCGAACAAAACTTGCTTGTTTCAAATTGAACCAAACCAATACCCCAAATAACAATTCAAAAACGCTATACGCATATACAACGAATCCGGAAACATAGATAGATCGTACAGAACATAACAATTTGAACCTAAACTATTACATAAGATCGAATGACAAATACACAAGATAAATTTAATCTACTCAGAAACTAATGCTACTTCTATTCTACGCTAAGAAAATAAAAAAAAAGACAATGAAACTGAAAAGATAAGATAGCCTCCAAAAACGTGATCTGCTCCCATCTTTTATCATATGCGTATACAGTAAGCAAGAGTCATAGATTTTGGGCCTAGCTTCTTTTCTGAATTTGACCGAGTTGAGCATTTAGATTTTGAGCTTCTATACCTGCTGGGCCGAGTCTGTTAGCAAGTCTTAGACTTGAAATGTTTAAGTTGTTTAAACTTAGGTTATAATAATTATGGGTCGGTCTGACCCATATAAATAGTGTCGGGTCGGCCCAATAAAAGATGAAGGCACTGTCGGACTCGAAATCTCGTGCTCTTTCCAATGGGATGCTCGGGAAATATTAACGACTTCGTCTTGACTTTGAATATTAATTAAACTTGATCAAGTCGAGCCTGATAATTCTTGTTTTTGCTTCGTTTTCAATCTTTTGTACCTGTAAGACATAAAAACACACTACAACATATTTGCAATATAATTTTCATATTTTAGTGTTTTTAGTCCGTTATTAGTGTTTTCCGGGGTACAAATGATGTGTGTTTAAGCACACATCAAATTCCCTCACACTAAGCCATTGTTGGTCCCACACGTAATTTTTATAAAACACGCCCGAAAATAAATAATTAAACCCCCTAACTTATGACCCCTCACAATCAAACAAGAACAGAAAATGTCCATTAAAAAGGTTCAAAATCATTTGTTTCTAAAGCGCCTCCGTTTTAACCACTAATTTAATATAGATAAAACTAAGATAAAATTTATTTAAAATTTATTTAACAAGGCTTTAAGAACTGGAGTTCGTCATTCTTGACTTTTCACAATCCCCAAACTAAGCTTAAAACAAAATCACAGTCAAATATAAGATTAGATGCTAACGCTACTCATAAATGCTAATTGTGTAAGTAAAAACTTTAACTTTTCGCTCCCATTATTCCTAAATCCTCTATGGATTTTATTATCATTATTGGTGACAAATAAATTAAGTCCTTATTTATATAAAGTAAACCGGTTTAGCTAGTTTGAAATTCTTTCCTAAAGAGACGATATGATGAGAATAAATTCCACTTAAGGTTCTAATTTCGCATAGGTTTAGTGGTATCCTTTGTATTCATCCGAAACAACTTCAACAACGAGTCCAGAGTAGCAGGCTATTATTTAGATAACCCCGGAGTCGAAATTTGGCTTTATTCTTATTTATATTGCAATATTATTAAACCTCGGTCCATTAAACAACTGACACATCGGGCGTCCTAACCGACAAGAGGCCAGTATCCCCTATATTTTTCGACCTCGTAAAATTCCTCGACCTTTTTAGAAGTCGGCACATCGTTTTGTATGAGCCGCAAGAATGGGCAAACATATTATCAGATACTTGGATTATTATTACTACGAGCCTTATTTAGAAGACTGTCACATCGGTTGTGAGCTGGCAAGAGGCAGTAAACTTTATCAGCCACAGTTATTATTATTATTATTATTACCTCCACCCTTTATAAACGACTACCACATCGGTTTTTTGTGAGCCGGCAAGAGGTGTGGTCTTATTTTGCTTCGGTTTATTATATAATTATTATTATAGCCAAATTTCAAGTCCTGGTCTTTTAACAACTGCCACATCGGTATGTGAGCCGACCATGGTCCAGGAGTCTATTTTCCCACAACACTGACAAAACCTCGATGTGTACCTTACTTTCACCAGAAGGAATCTCTACGATGGATCTAAATAAGAATCAGAAGGAAAAAAAACCAAAGCAACTTATTTATTTCAATAATATAACGTTATTAACGCTTAATTGAGAGCAAAAAGCCACAATTAACCTTTATGAGCTCTAAAGAGTTCCAACTACTCACGCTTAGCATCTAACCCTTATATAAACCACTATCCACTTTTTGTTCTTTGCAAAATTTTAAAGTTAAGCAAACACTAAGTCTCGAAAGCTAAGGGGAAAGCTAGAGTTTAAAACTCGGTCAAGTCAAAAGCTACCTAATTCTACGGGCCTACTTATTTATATATTTTTATATTTTCATCATTTTTTTCCTATTTATTTATTTATTTTATATATATGCTCGATCAAGTCAAAATATATTTCTTAAAAAAAACAAAACTACGTGTCTAAACACTTATTCTATTTTTTAAAATTTTTAATTTTGGCATAAAATTACATATTTTTGCTATTTTTGGTGGTAAAACAGGGTTACGTGAAGACAAGGCAAATGCAAGTAAGATCAAATCGAAAGATCCCCCCATACTAGAACTACACATTGTCCTCAATATGAGATTGTCACCCTCATATTAACTTCAAGGCATAATCCAATTATTAAGGGGTCTCTACCCAAATCTAAAGTCGCTTATTAATTATGCTAATAGATAAACATTAATCAATAAGATCTAGGATATCAGATTCCCATATAAAAGCATGCTAAGGATAGAAGATCGAGTGGACGATGGACAAAACCATGAGCACGAGAGTCTTCATAATCCGGGGCAATCTTGGACATAAAACTCAAAACACGAAACACGAGAAAGGAAGAGGCGAGCCTTCCTCACGTCACACTTATTAGAAATAAAACTAAAAGGATAAGCATGGGTTGCCACCCACAAAGTGCTTGTTTTTGTGTGAGTCTCTAGCTTGACTCTCCCCATATCATCGTGATATTAGGGACGAAACACATGGAAGAGCAAACATCCATTGGACATTTATATGCCACCAACTCTAAGGAATAAAAACTATAAGCGGAGATGCCGGGGTCAAAAATGATATCCTCACTCCCGGAGGAGAGAGGAAGAGAAGATTCCACCGGATAGGTGAAATAAGGAAGAAAAATTCGGATAACATATATGAGGGAAAGATAATGGCGATCCTTAAAGGGTAAGCTCACATATGTTGGAGAAATTTTTTTCTCATAAATGCTGGGTCGAAAAATATGTCCTCGGTCATCAAATCATCAATTGGAGCATCGTACAAAATCTTCTTCCATTCATTTTCTTTAGACTCTAAATCAAATAAATCATCATTCTCTTCGAGAGGCGGTTCATCGGTGAACCCTCGAGAATGGAAGCAACACTTATCTTAGGAGTAGACGGATCACAGTGAAGTAGAAACTCAATCTCATCAACGTCGCCACCTGGGTCGAAACATTCATCCTTATCAAAATCGGAAAGAGGTGTGACAAGTAAAGCCGGCTCATCAAGGTTAGAAATATAAGAGTCCTTACTCTTGATGTTCTCTAATACCTCATCAAAAAGAGGATTTACGTCACTAGAGATGTATTCGTCATCGAATTCGAAAAGAGGGTTCAAGTAAATTTTAACATTATCTTCCAGAACGTCCTCATCGGATAGTGACTCGTCATCACTAGAGGTAAAATCATCATCTGAATCGAAGAGAGGGTTAGAGAAAGTCATGGATTTTTCCTTATAAACGTTAATGGGAGAGAAATCATCACACGAAGGTAAATCACAATCACTATCATTCTCGGATATATCCTCGGACTCACTCGGGATTGGAACAAGGTTCTCAACACTAGACTTTATTACTTCGTCCGATTCCTTTTTAGGAATAGTGTTAAGTTCCTCATTACCCATGATGAGAGAGTCCTCGGGCTCCAAAGTTGGTAAAATAGGTGTGATTGCAATAGACGGAGGTATTTGAGAATTAATTTCATTCAAAGGAATAGTACTCTCCTCGTAATCATAGTCATCATCGTCATCATAGAAAAAAGATTTGAAACGTTGCGAAGGATAAGTACTAAGATTAGCCACCTGCTCTAGATGCTGAATCTTCTTTCTTTTTAATTATCTCAATACTCCTTTCCAATGAATTTACCTTTAAGCCATCATCATACTTTCATAACAGTTCCCTTCAAAAACGAATATCTGATTTTCTTCAATTACGATAATCTTTAATCTGTAAGTCATTACTTAAACTTAACATTTCATCTAAATAATGCTGCTTTAGATCCTTCATTTCTTGGATAATCATTTCTTGAAGAGGTGATTGATCGATGCTAGCTATTTGCTTTTGTTGAATTACTACTTCACAAAATGATTGTATCATGTTGAGAAGTGACTCTTCTATTTTATCCCATCTAATGTGCACATCACTTATCCTTTACTGATTAAGGCCTTCTTGATGATCAATGGAATACTGCGGGGGTTGGTCAAAACCAGAATAGTTAGAATTATGCTCAAAGTGGTTTTGATTCATCGGTTGACATTGAAAACTTTCATGAGGACCCCCACAGTTTTCACAGCAAAGATATTGTTGTGGAAAACTTGGTGAATTTTGTGGATAATAATTATCACTAAAGTTTTGATTGTAGCTCGGTTCCTGCTCATAGACAAGCGGGAACCGTGGTGGACAATCATAACCATAATGAGAATCGTTCCCACATAACTCGCACGAGTATGATTCGTACTGGGGTTGTGGAGGGTGGGTGAAAACATTTGGAGGATCATTGAAAGAATTCGGATTTGAATCATAAACGAATGAATTTCCAGCTTCAGAATTGCAAAATGAACAAAATCCTTCTCCAAGATAATATCCACACCTCACACATGTACACCGTTGACAACGTACACCATCTTCTAACGGATCTTTACAATGAAAACAATGAAATTGGTTGAACGAAGATGTTTGGGGTTGTGAAGGTGGGTTAGAAATATCGGGAGTTTGATTATAAGAATTTGGATTAGAGTCATAGACGGGCTCATCTCCGAAACTCACATTGGTACAATGCCGACAATTTCCACCGTTAAACGGACCTCCACACCACGAGCATCTTGAAAACCAAGACATTTTGAAGAATTATCGGATAAGAAGGTTAAGAGAATAAGAATTAAACGAATAAGAGGATAAAGAAGAATACTTATAGATTTTTCAAATAAAACATAAGAAATAATAAAAATAAAAAATATTTTTGGTAACCAGAAGTCAAATGTGTACGGTAGCTCTCTAGAAAATGCACAAAGAAGCGGAGAAGCGGGTAAGCACGAAGCTTTTTAAAAACCTTCTCCTTTCGGGGCGAAGTTCATAGGATCGACCCTCCTTATACTTCTCTTATAGTTTGTTAACTAAAGATGAGCCGAAATAACAATTAACAAACGGTTATTTTCAATATTAAAATAAAAGAAAATAAGAATAGAAGTGTAAAATATTTTTGTATTTTTATATAAAATAAAACGAAAACTTTCACGGGGAAAGGATCTTCAAGACTCGAATACAAACAATCCCGCAAAAATCGCTACACCTCTCCCTGGCAGCGACGCCATTTTGATATCGTATAGAACACGTACTAGCCGTATGTATATAATATTAAGTATCCCATTAGAAATAAGAATCATTTAGGAAAAGTGATAATTAAATCTTTTGGAGTCGTATCCCAACGAGAATTGAATTTGAAAATTTCGAAAATGTTTGTCGTTTGATGCTTGAATATCTTTTAATTTTGGTTTTTAATTAAAACTAAAGATAGCGAAAAACTAGATTATACTAATTAAAAAAACAAGCTAATAAGACAAATATGCTTGTCAAGTAAAAGTAAATAGATTCTTAAGTGTGAAGTTTTAGATCTTAATGATGAATCGATGTCCGTCTAAATAATCGTTTCCTTAAAACGTTGGCTTAATATTGAAAATGACTTTTTATAGATATATTAGTTACTAGTTTAATGCCTATTTAATCTAACGGCTTTTGCTCGTTCGACTAAATAAAACACTAAACTAAATAACTTTTTCAAATTATTAATCACTAGTCACTTATTAAATTTCACACTTAATTCACTATTTACCAACTTACTTAAAAAGCATATAACAAAACTACTTGCTAGTAATCATAACTACACTACGGATAACAACTAAGCTAAACATGGCAATAAGCATAAACATAGATAAATAAAGAGATAAGGAAAAGACGAAACCCGAAATTAGCTCGGCGTGACCCGGAGATAATAGATATGAACACATACTTCATAGTGCGAAATAAAACCAAACTAATCCAAATCCCAATCCATAACGTCATAATCTCCAAACGTAAATAATGCTACTAACCAAAATACCAAATCGAACCAAAATTGCTTTTAATTTCTATGATGTACCTATGCTACTACCATTAATTGAAAAAGCAAAAACAAAACAATGAACAAACACATCACCCCCCTGGTAACACGAATCCAAAACACAGATTCAAAAGCCTCGTCCAAATTAGATTCAACTATAAACCTAGCTAAAACCAAACCACCAAAAAGTACCAATGAAAACTGAACCAATATGCCACAAACTTCGAACAAAACCTGCTTGTTGCAAATCGAACCAAACCAATACCCTAAATAACAATTCAAAACCAACCTGTTATACCGCGAACCAAACTAATCGAAGGGACAACAACCACGAATCATAACAACAACGAATCCGGAAACATAGATAGATCGTATGGAACGTAACAATTTGAACCTAAACTATTACATAAGATCGAATGACAAATACACAAGATAAATTTAATCTACTCTGAATCTAATGCTACTTCTATTCTACGCTAAGAAAAGAAAAAAAAGACAACGAAACTGAAAAGATAAGATAGCCTCCAAAAACGTGATCTGCTCCCCTCTTTTATCATATTTTATATACAGTAAACAAGAGTCATAGATTTTGGGCCTTGCTTCTTTTCTGAATTGGGCCGAGTTGAGCATTTAGATTTTGGGCTTCTATAACTGCTGGGCCGAGTCTGTTAGCAAGTCTTGGACTTGAAATGTTTAAGTTGTTTAAACGTGGGTTATAATAAGTATGGGTCAGTTCGACCCATATAAATGGTGTCGGGCCGGCCCAATAAAAGATGAAGGCACCGTCGGACTCGAAATCTCGCACTCTTTCCAATAGGATGCTCGGGAAATATTAATGACTTCGTCTTGACTTTGAATATTAATTAAACTTGATCAAGTCGAGCCCGATAATTCCTGTTTTTGCTCCGTTTTCAATCTTTTGTACTTGTAAGACATAAAATCACACTACAACATATTTGCCATATAATTTTCATATTTTAGTGTTTTTAGTCCGTTAATTAGTGTTTTCCGGGGTACAAATGATGTCTGTTTAGGCATACATCAAATTCCTCCACACTAAGCCATTGCTGGTCCAACACGCAATGTTTATAAAACACGCACGAAAATAAATAATTAAACCCCCTAACTTATGACCCCTCACAATCAAACAAGAACAGAAAAGGTCCATTAAGAAGGTTCAAAATCATTTGTTTCTAAAGCGCCCCCGTTTTAACCACTTATTTAATAATAGATAAAAACTAAGATAAAATTTATTTAAAATTTATTTAACAAGGCTTTAAGAACGGGAGTTCGTCATCCTTGACTTTTCACAATCCTCAAACTAAGCTTTAAAACGAAATCACAGTTATATATAAGAATAGATGCTAACACTACTCATAAATGCTAATTGTGTACTCATTAGCCACTTTTCACTCCCTTATTCCTAAATCCTCTAAGGATTTTATTATTATTATTATTGGTGACAAATAAATTATGTCTTTATTAATTTAAAGTAAATCTGATTTAGACCATAATTAGTTTGAAATCCTTTCTTAAAGAGACGATATGGTGAGAATAAGGTCCACATTAAGGTTCTAATTTCGCATGATTTAGGGGTTATCCTTTTTATTTCATCCGAAACAACTCAACTACGAGTCCAGAGACGGAGGCTTTATTTAGATAACCTCGGAGTCGAAATTTGGCTTTATTATTATTATTATTATTATAGCAACATTATTAAACCTCGGTCCTTTAAACAACTGCCACATCGGTATGCGAGCTGACCATGGTCCAAGAGTCTTATTTTAACCTCGGTAATTTCCTCGACCTTTTTGAAGGCTGCAACATCGGCAACGAACTGATCAGATGCAACAAACACTTATCAGTCTCGGATTTATTATTCTTACTATGGGCCTTCTTTTGAAGATTGCCACATTAGCAGCGAACTAACCAAAAACAGTAAACTTTTGTCAGCCCACAGTTCTTATTATTATTTATACATCTACCCTTTAAACGACTGTCACATCGGTATGCGAGCCGACCATGATCCAGAAGTCTTATTTCGGCTTCGGTTTATTTATTATTAATATTATTAGCCAAATTTCAAGTCCTGTAGTCTTTTAACTACCTAGACAACGGTAGCGTGCCATCAGGAATCGGTAGCCTATTTTTCCACAACAATGACAAAACCTCGATGTGTACCTTAATTTCACCAGAAGAAATCTCTACGAAGGGATTTAAACTAAGAATCGCAAAAACTAAAGAAACTTTATTTATTCAACAATTATATAGCATTTATTAAGCTGATGGGAGCAAAAAGCCACAATTAACCCATATGAGCTCTAAAGAGTTCCAACTACTCTTTGTTTAGCATCTAACTTATATAAAACTCAATTATTTCTCGTTCTTCGCAAATTTAAAATCTTTAATAAAAAGATCCGTGAATGCTCAGTCTAATAAAACAAGCTTTGCATATTTAAAGTCTATCATGGAAACTTGCAAACTCTTGGCTTTTTCAAGCTAGAATTCGCGTTTTAAAGCTTCTTATATAAAAGACTAGCAATAGCTTAAATTTATATAAGTTAAGGGGCAAGCTAGAGCGCAACATGCTCGATCAAGTCAAAATTTATTCAAAAAGACAAAACTACGTGTCAAAATACTTATTCTATTTTTGAAAAAAAATTAAATTTGGCATAAAATCGCATAAAATCACATATTTTTTGTATTTTTGGTGGTAAAAATAGGGTTACGTGAAGACAAGGTAAATGCAAGTAAGATCGAATAGAAAGAAACACAAATTAAAAGGGAAGGGAAAACACACCTGTTCACATATATCCTTTAACCAAATACTCTCAAGAACTCACATATGTGATTCTTATTCACTAGAAACCAACAATGTAAAACTGAGTCATCCTTACCACTATCAATCTCGAGTCATCCACCTAGTCATCTTCACAAAAATATTCTCCATGTAACCATTCCCCACAAGTGAATTTCGCAATGAAATGCATCTCATCTTCATTTATCGACACTCATAAGCATGTGTGCCTATGTTGTCAAAAGTTAAGTAAATTTATAATGAAATGCGTCTCATCCTCATATCCTGACACTAATAAGCATGTGTGCCTATGTTGTCAAAAGAAAGTTAATTTCGTAATGAAATGCGTCTCATCCTCATATCCCGACACTCATAAGCGTGTGTGCCTATGTTGACAAAAGTCAAGCGAATTTTGTAATGAAATGCGTCTCATCCAATCATTTCCACTTTTTAGCAAGTGAAGAACACAAAGAAGATATTTAATCTTCAAGTGTTGTTAAGTCATCACAATGTCGTGTCTTTCATTTTTCATCCAATCATTTCCACTTTTTAGCAAAGTGAAGAACGCAAAGAATACATTTAATCTTCAAGTGTTGTTAAGTCATCACAATGTCAAGTTTTTCACTTCTCTTCCACCATTTTTATATTTTCAGCTTTGTCCGTCAACATTAACAACCAACAAAACACCCAACAAACCTATTGTCAACACCTTCCCTTTCCATTCACTCTCATTCTTCTTTGTTTATGTTCCCTCCTCAAATCATCCTTAACATCAACATTTAGTTTGATCTAAAGTCTTACGATAATGTTTATCCTTAAACACTCCAAATATGAAAAGCATACATAATGCTTAACAAAGAAACCTTGAGGATTTAGGAATCTCTCAACACAACCCTAAGTTTATTCAAATCCATATCATCATCTTGGTTAGATGAAGATACGATAAGGAACATGTCAATCAAAATACGTTCATACTCCTTATCCAAATGACATCTTGGAAGATGTCATTCTCATAATAATATTGTGTCAATCAATAAACGAATTTTGTTCTCGTTTATTAAAGTTGGTATTATACCGAAGGGTGTTGGTCAAGTCTTAGTCCTTAAGCATGTGCCGGTCGAACTTTATCATTGGTTCCTAAACATTCTCGTGTCTTAAGTATATGTCATGATTCCGTTTATCATAGATTTAGGTTGTTGTTATTAAAACAACGAGTGCATGTGTTTAGGTTTTAAATTTTCTTTTAAAATGTCATAGTTTAAAGTGCATATATCTAAGATAAGCATGTCTTTTTCCCCGTTAGTGTATTGCTATATATATATATATATATATATATATATATATATAGAAAAGTGCACACATACACACACACACACACACACATATATATATATATATATATATATATATATAGCTATCATTGTTGATATATATATGTGCACTTTTCTACTAACC
>BQNB010173703.1:0-10853 GCA_026074375.1 Tanacetum coccineum
TTCTAAGTGTCAAACGTTCACAAACGCAACGTTACCTGAATGCTTTCGTGAAAGTGAGGTGAGACTTCATCATCAAAGGTTTCCGACACTTTGAAATATAAAACTAGACTGATTCCTTCTCCATCGGCGTCGCCATTAAAAAAGGTGGCGGAATATGCAGGTAGCTGCCATATGAACATAATCACCTAATTAGTAAAAATGATGTGTAACAAATCAAAACGCTAGTCAATTTTCAAACAAAACACTATTCATTCTTATTCATTTCAAACTTTTAACATTTAACTTTATACTTAATGTTTTACTTTATCGATTTTATTTATCAGTTAAAACTCGTCTCACTATATATATAGATCATCAAACAGTTACAAATTATAATTTTACCATACAAAACTGTTAAAATATGGTCGCAACATGAGGACAGTAAGACCAGGGTTAGGACTCAAGTCATCATGTGCATAAAAAAAAATTACGAGCATAAATGAAGTTACAATGACTTAAAAAACGATTTTTTTTTAAACTAGTAAGCAAATTAGTGGACTAACTAACAAGACATGTATTTATGTGACACACGATTTCAAGACCATGTTCATTTTGAAGAAATCGATATTTTTAACCAAAATTTACACTAGGCGGAAAATATCCGAGTTAGCGTGAACCCTGGGAACCTCTAGGTCCGCCCCGAACCAAGTTAGGCAAAACGTTATTGTTGGCCCAGCTACGAGGCCCAATATCAGGCGGTATTAGAAAAATATAATAAAACGTGTGTAGCAAGTATAATAATATTCAGTACGTTCTTTGTTATTTTTATCTAATACCTGTACATTAACAATCAGCAACGAAGGCACTTTCTTATTGACATCAATACAAGGAAGTTCAACGTGTTGCGCAATATGAGCGATCTTCCGAGGACATACAAACAAATCAATACCAAACGGAACGTACGGGCTATAATCTGGAGCTGGGTCCTTTCGTTTATCTCTGTGTAATAGGTAACTAGTTTAGTTATATAGATTTATAACAATTTATAAACTTTGAAAAATATATATATAAACATACTTGAAGAAATTTTCTCCACGAAGCTTAAAAACAGAAGGTGAAACATGTGACCAACACCCTTGCGTCGGCTTATCGTTCATTGATCTAGGAATCAGAAGTCCTGCCCGAGGACGAAACACAAACCTCTTAGACTGGCCTGTAATATGTTAAGCAATATTAGCATAAAGTAATAATTATCTAATATTGAATAAACTAAAATCAAGAAAGACTAGTTTTACTAACAAATTTCGGTTTTTTCATCTCCATCCAAAGGGTTCTGGTTCACGGAAAGGACTATAACGGTCCTTAAGCAAGAAAGATCATTTTCCAGCATGCCCTTTGAGTCTTTATATCCATTCTTAATGAAAAGCTTGTCACTTTCAGTGACATGTGGTCCATTTTCATAATGAATTGTAACGTCGTCTAGGCACTGATCATTTGCATTTCCTATAGATAAGAAATCTAAAGTTAGTAAAAGCGTCGATCACGTTTTAAATCATTATAGTACGTAGTTCTCATTTCTCAAGTCTAAGTTAATAGCTTTGTTTACCTCCATACACACTAATAAAATCATCATCAGAGTCAGAACCTAAGAAACTCATGGAGTCGAACCACATCTCATCTTGACAAACCGATGCTAGAAAAAGACATATATATGATCATTAGCCTCATTCCAAGTACGTACGATTTAATGTGAAAGTATTAATCTACAATCTACTCGTTACGACTCTCATTAGCAAAACTTACCAACACCATCTATCAGTTGTTCCATAGGCCTAACCGGGGCAGAAGCGGATACCCTTCTATGCCATTTTCCCGCACAAAAGAAGTATTTTCGCGATCTTGATTTCTTATACGGCCTAGAAGCACATCCACCCATGATAACACGATGTCTATATTCGTGACGTAGTTCACAAAAGAGTTTGCATATGTCGACACAAAAACTATATACGAATCAACGAGACTCGAAAACGGATACAAGATTCTAAGATTTTGAATCTTGGATGGGAATTTGTAAGCAAGAAAATGAAGTTGTGAACATAATGTTGATGAATGTTTGTGGGAAGAATTTATATGGTCAAAATAAAGGAAAACTAGACCTACTAAACTACTTTTGACAACTCATAATGTCTATAAACCTTACAACCACCTGCATACAAATTATCAAATTCAAAAGAGTGTTTTTTACCTACCATATATAATATAAAAATTATACCTAGATGATATTTTTTTTGTTCTTGTTTGTCATATAACACTTTTTTCCCTAGGAAAGAGTCAAAATTTACAATTTATTAAGCCAAAAGGCACACAAGTGTTAAATATTTTGAAAGCAAGAAAATATCTTTGTACTTCTCAAGTTACAATAGGTGGCAGTCTTTAGATATTGACATAAATGTAAATACTGTTGTAAAATTTTAGTGAAAAATGTGTTTTCACTAATTTTGGACATAGATAATTACTACTCTCTCCGTCCCACATTAAGTGTCCACTTGACTTTTTCAAAGTCTTTATTCTTCAACTTTGACCTTAATGATTTCTTCTTATGTTATATGATACTTGATGCAAGATATATGAATGGATAGAGTTTTGAATATATTTTTCGTCGGTAGAATTTTCGTTCAATATTATATAACACAAACAAAAATATTTATGGTCAAAGTTGAGGAAAAAAGACTTAAAAGATTTCATTGTGGACACTTAATATGGGACGGAGGGAGTGGTAAATATAATTATTAAGTGTAAGGCTTTGTAACAAGCCATTATATGTCCAAAAATGAAGTTAGTGTGAATGAGATATCGAGTCTCAAAGAAGGGTAGTTGGAATGGAGAAAATTGATTAAATTGAGTAATAACCCTAATTAATGGTCTTTGACTGACCAATTAAATTAGTGTAGTTATTTGCAAATGAATGTTGTCATTGACTGACAATTAAATTTTAAATAGGTTTTTATTTTTTCTGATTATTGCAAATTAAATGATCATGTGATAATAAGTTTAATTGTCTGATTTGCAAATTAATGAGTCCATTGATTACAATTAGATTGGCGTGATTTATGGATTGGCAAATGATGAGGAATACCCACATTGATTAGCCACCATATGCATAAGAATGTGTTTAAAATAAAGTGCACAATCTCAATCCATGACCAAAAGACCGAGAAACACACAAGAGATAAATAACTCCATTAATAAGTTATCCTTCAATCCTGGTGTTCGATCAAGCACCAAGATTCCGTGATTTAATCAGCAAGTATGTCGAGATCCGTTTCTGTAACTATAGCTTTAGACGTTGTACCCAGGGAAACAGACGTCTGATCTGTTTTAATACGGAAAGCGTGTTCCAACACTAATAAGGAAAATATTGCCATTCGTCATATGACATTTTACTGAGTTATTTTATTTATCATTCATATAAGTCCTTGTCTTCTGCTTCTAACCACATGACGTGTCTGTTATATTTTCTGTTATTTATTCTGTTAATTATTTATTATTATAATCATATTGTTTATAATTAAAAAGTGTAATCATTGTTTCCCTACAAATACCCCTATTTATTTTACAATGACTTGTGGTAACTTTTGGTGAATTTGGTCCATAGTGTATAAAAAGTTTAAGAACACACTCCATATAAGCAACACATCTAGAACAACCTCTAATCATTAGTTTTAAGAACACAACTCATAAAAGTTGAACCAAAAACACACGACCGATGATATATTTAACTAAACGTTAGGTCACATTCCATGGCATATCGATTTCATGACATATGACGAATCAACGACGACATTAAATACAATGATTTGGTCATTCGGTAACCTTTATAGCTAGGTTAACATATAAGTCCAATCCGCAATTCTTGAAAAAGCGATAAAACAAATAGTTAGTATGCAAATAAGGGAAAGACGAGTAAAGGGTCTTTATCAAAAGCACATAAAATTAAGAAGTCGAAAGAGACATATAGCAACTACAACAATACCACAATCAAAAAGAGAACCAATCATTTGAATGAGAGATTCTTTTGTCCACATTTGTGCTTATAGAGAACTATAAACAACTTTAACAACAAAAAAAAATTACTAAAAACATTAGATATTTGGTGGTGGAATTTCCACCAAAATCATAAATTTATATTTTAAGTGCTAATTAAACTAAAGCTTAGAAGACATTTTAAATGTTTCAACCAAAGGGTTTATGTCCCAATGGTATCTTATGTTGTGTGAGAAGCTCCTCAACCAAATAGTTGTGGGTTCAAGTCCTGCTTAAAACATGTGAGATAGTTTGTGATATAAATAGTGTGAAATAGTTAAAGTTGCCATTCTTAAAAAAATTAAATGTTTCAATCATAATCAAGTAGTTGGGTGTGAATAATAATTCATAAGGTTCCTTGGTCAATATTAATTACCCAAGGGTTTTAAGGCCCGCAGGCCGCAGCCCATTTTTTAATCATGATTAAAGCCAAGGCAATCATTTTCTTAAAATCCTAATTTGATTTAAAATTAAATTTCCAATCAATAAAAATATAAAAGAAAATGAATATGATTCTCAAGTTGATATAAACATGGTTAATCGTGTTCTCTCACACTCAAAAAGAAAACTGGGTCCTTTAGTAAACCTTACTGTTTTGTTGGTGAGAGAACATTACTAGTCATGTTCATATCAACCTGAAATGATCTCAAATTATCGTTTAAATACGCTAATAGACCATAGTTTCTATTCGAAAAAACATTAAAACCTAAAAGTTACTGATTTCTGTTACCGCTGTACTTGATACTATTATCAAAAATTTTGACATACAAATTTCCACAAACTTACACTACAAAAATAAGGGTTTTTTTTTTGAACGGCAACTTTATTAAAAGAAAACTAGCAAGGAGCTAGAACTACAAAGAAATTAAAAAAAGGTGTTGAATCCAACTATCCCAACTAATAGAGTTTTTACCCCTAGCAATATACCAAGAAAAAGAACGCCTAACTATGTCTTCAAAAATACCATATTTTCAAAGATTTGAATCAGAGAAGAGGAGATGGTTTCTATATGACCAGATACTCTACCAGGAAGTGTAAAACACTCCTTCCAGCACCTGTTTTGAACTTGATTGAAGCTGAACCAAATTAAACCAAGATAACCAAGATCGATACGAATCAACAGGGTTCCAAACCAAGCCCCACCAATTACAAATAGACCGAGCAATATCTTTTGCCAAGTCGCAACAAAACAGCAAATGATCGAGATTCTCGAGGGCCTCACAGCAAATAGGACAAGAAATAGGGGAAACCTGAACTCCACGCCGATGCAAATTAACCCGAGTAGGAAGACGATCCATAGAGATCTTCCACGCCAAAACATTAACCTTGATGGGGATCTGCTTGACCCATCTAGACGGAACATCAGATTTAGGCAAGAGCATATCGTCAAGCAACCTACGAACATCTTTTACACGAAAACACCCGTCACCATTAAGGTCCCAGAACCGACGATCCCCCATGTTAGAAAGCACCACTGTATCGAGAAGATCAGAAATCCGAGAAAGCTGTGCAGATTCTTCCCCACCTCTTACGTCACGACGGAGAGACGAAACAAAAGGAGCGCTCATCTTAGCGGCCACCGAACAAACCTTATTATTTTCGAGAGCAAATAGACGAGGATAGCTTAACCGAAGACAAGAATCACCTAACCATTGATCATGCCAGAAACTTGTAGACATACCGTTACCAACTCTGATTTTACAATGAGAGATTAGGTCCAAACCTTGAGATTTAAGGGCGTTACATTCTTTAATAATAGAACTCCACAGCGAAGAATAGGAGGCAGAAAGAGTACTTGTGTTGGAGCCGTGTAAAGCATGAATGACCTGGGCCCACAACGATTGATCGCGAGACAGAAAGCGCCAAATCCACTTAAAAAGAAGGCCTCTATTTAGAGCATAAAAACTGGAGACTCCAAGACCTCCATTACTTTTGGACGCAAGAACCTTAGACCAGCTAACCCAAGCAATCTTTTTCTCGCCATCTAAGTATACCATTAAAAAAAATTCCGATCACGAGTAGATTTCCAGAATTTGAGAACCGCCTTTGGGACCTTAAAGAGAGAATTTTATTATATGGGCGTTGGATTGAGATAGAAACCGACTTGAGAAAAAGACGTAAGACGACTCCAATTAGAAAGAGTTTTGACTTCCAAGAAGATAGACTCATCTTGAGCTTATTAACATTTCGTCTCATGCCCTAATCACGAAGACTGTTTTCAGCTACCATGATACCCAAGTTATTTAAACGGTCGTTTATGAAAGAATGCCGATACAACCAATCAATGTTTATAGCTGCCTCTAAACCCGAGATTTCGGGTATACCAACACAAAGGAGCTCTGGCTTCTTCCTTCAGATTTATTGGATGAGGCCGGAAATAAAGAGATAACAACGAAGAGTGTGCATGATACCAGTCAAAAATTACCACGGAGAGCCATTTCACCGTAAAAACTGCTCATCCGCATAAAACAATTAGGAAAGAGTCGTTGAACAATCAATCTTAAATACCTGTAAAAATGCCTGCTTCGATAACACGATAGAAGATAAGTGTTAAAGACTCCATGATAATAAATAAATAAAATAAGGAGCCAAGGATCCCCTTTGTTTCAACCCTATGAAATGGGATCTCTGTTCGTAGCTCCATTACAAGTGTTGGAAAAGCCATTATAGAATTTAAGATACCCTCGAATCACGAACACCACTTAGAACACCGAACCCAAACGAGTTTAAGAACTCTCACGCCAAATATCCCACCGGATAGAATCATACGCTTAGCAAAGGTCGCTCTTTAAAAACATAGCACTATGTTTTTTATGATAGGCATCGAGCAAAGGAGCTCGTTAATGATAAAGGGCATCCAAAAAAATTAGTACGGTTAGGAAGAAAACGTTGTTTGTACGTCCGAAAATTAATTATCGGCTCTCGATAGACCGTTATTATAGAAAGACGTTGGCAAGAATCTTCGTAACAATTTTTATAAGATACTCCAACATCAAGCTAATTTAGGCCTTTGTTCTCACAACTAGATTTTGGATTCAATGTTTTCGGGATGAGGGCAATAAAAGAAGAATTACATCCAACAGGAAAAGAGGCGTGATGAAAGAACCACTCCACAGCTAAGTAAAGATCAGGACCAACGATTTGGGGTTTTTGTATGGATTTCAACTGATATTAAAGTTGCAATGATAATCACACACTATCATAGGTGAAGGTGCTGAGAAGTCATAATCTAGAATCCATTTTTTTGATAGATTCTACATGCTTAAGAGCCGTTGTAGAGTCTTGTTACGATTAAATTCTAAGAGTGATATTTAATTTCGTATTGGTTTTTTTAATCATAAATTTGATTAGGTTTTCGCTAAGATTTGATAGAGATGGACATGACATAATTTCGTTATCAGGTTCATGATTAATTGTATTTGAAGTAATGATCCTTTCTGGTTGCCGTTGTAGGTATTGATAAGTTGGAGAAATAAGATACTGTGAAAAGGTTTTAAAGTTGGTAACTAGGTTTTAAAGTTGAATTTTATGAACACGGAGGTAATTTTACATTCGATTTTAGTTTCTTGACTACTTTATGTGTATAAACATTTTATTACACGTTAACTTGTTTTACATTACTTCAGGAGCCCCCAACAAAGGAAGGCTGTTATGTGGTTTTTGGTCAAACTGCTAATCCCTTCTTTTTGTTGATACTCATGACTCCTAGGGCGTTGGGAAAAAGATGTTAATACGGCTGACAAAACCCCAGATCAACTTTGGTTACGAGTCACCATCAGTAATCAACAGTTCAGGTATTTGTGTATGTTAAAAGATTTATGCTCTTTCATAGGGTTAGACTTGGTTGGTGAGGCGATCTGGGTTTGTTTGGGTTTACAATTAATACAACGGCAAAAGTTATTGCGGATTCAGAATGCCAACTGATCCATTCCATTCTGAATCGCCCTTAAAGTTTGCCGATAATGTCGTGATCCTATTACAGAAGTATTCACATGATTTTACTGTTAAGCTTTTTAAAGTGACATTGGGACGACATGTTGGTAAATAAAATATCGTATGAATATTGGTTGTCAATGCTCCTTTAAGATTTATTCGCCTTTTAAGACTTTACTTTTGCAATCCAACAGGCGAATAGAGGGGAAATGGGAATTCAGTAAACATAACCAAGAAAGCGTGTTTTGGTCAAAACAGGACGGGATTGGGTTGATGACTTGCATTGTTGGTTTACGTTATTTTTCATTGTCTTGTTGTTACATGATAGTTCGTCAAAATTAGGTTACTCTGTTTAAGTTATTTCATTGGTTGAACTCGTTTCCGTTTTGCTTTTGTCCATACCTTTAGAAGTCTTGGTGTAAAAGTGGTTCATTTTACAGAACACAAAATTTTCTTGTGAGTGGTTCTTTTAATAAATGCCATACGAACGCATATGTTTGACTTTAGATAGTAGTCAGATAATATAATGAATATGCCTACCATAAAATTCATCATATAATAATATGGAAACGATCAGGTCTGGGTAATGGTTGAAAGGCGTGATATGTTGTAATATGTGCCAAAAAACAGTTTCAAGTGGTGCTGGATCGCGCAAACATAATTTGTCTCTATTTTTTTTGTCTTGAAGCTAGTTTTAATTACAATGAGATGTGTCTACGAAAAACTATATCATAACATACTAATCTAATTTTTTTGGAGTAAGTGCTTTAAGATGTTGTTAGCATATGAATCACTTAAGATCACTTTCAAACCGTTCACTTTTCTACCAAGTTTAAAGGTTACCCATTTATACCTGTATAAGGATACACCTCTATCGTTGTTTGTGTTATTGACTTTTGAACTCGTATTCATCTGCCTTGAAACTTTGACAACATTTAGATGCTTAAGTTTTGTGGGGGGGGGGGGGGGGTGGGGGGGGGGGGGGGGGGGGGGGGGGGTGGGGGGGAGGGGGGGGGGGGGGGTTTGGGGGGGGGGTGAGGGTGAGGGGGGTGGGGGGGGGGGGGGGGGGGGGGGGGGGAGGGGGGTGGTTGTGGTGGGGGGGGGGGGGGGGGGGGGGGGGTGGGGGGGGGGGGGGGGGGGGGGGGGGTGGGGGGGGGGGGGGGGGGGGGGGATGGGTTGATTGACCTGCATAGTTGTTTACGTTATTTCATTGTCTTTTATACATGATAGTTCGTCAACCATACCTTAGAAGTCTTGGTGTAAAAGGGTTCCAGTTTTCAGAACACAAAATTTTCTTGTGAAGTGGTTCTTTTTATAAATGCCCATTACGAAAGCATATCATTTAGACTTTAGATAGTAGTCAGATATAATGAAATATGCCCTTCCCATAAAATTCAATCATATTAATATATGGAAAAACACAGGTAATGGCTAGAGGGTTGCGGGTCTATGTATATGTGCCAAAACAGTTCAAGTGGTGCTGACCGCGCAAACATAATCTGGTCTCATTTTTTTCGTGAAGCTCAGATTTAACTTACATATGAAATGTGATTACGAACTATATCATAACATACTAATCTATTTTTTTTGGAGTAAGTGCTTTAAGATGTTGTTAGCATATGAATCACTTAAGATCACTTTCAAACTGTTCACTTTTCTACCAAGTTTAAAGGTTACCCATTTATACCTGTATAAGGATACACCTCTATCGTTGTTTGTGTTATTGACTTTTGACATCTATTCATCTTCCTTGAAATTCTGCACAACACTTAGATGCTTAAAGTTTTGGGCTAAGAGGCGTGGCGTTTATTCTAATGTAAGATTTGGTTCCTTATGGTTAGTTTAAATATGAGAGTTATTGGTAACAGTAAGACACTTATGGTCTTGTATAGGTTACGGGGTTTCTTGGTGGTGTGAATTCGGCTCTTTTAGTTGCTCATGTATGCCAGCTTTTTCCTAATGCAAAACCTAGTATGCTGGTTTTACGTTTTCTCAGAGTGTACACGAATTGGCGTTGGCTAAACCCGGTTATGCTTTGCCCAGTTGAAGAGGATGATCTTGGACTTGATGTATGGGACCCCCGAAAACTTCATGGTGAAATTAAGCGACATGAGGATTGCGAAGTCCCAGCATGCCTCTTTTCTTCTTTTTCTTAGATCAGTTACATTTAGTTGATTTGCGATAATCATTGTACTTGCATCTCATACTTGAGAAAGATGTTCGTTTCTTGTTTGTGGTTAGGCAAATACTATATATATCGATATATGTTTGAAATAATAAATATGTTTTAATCTTAGTTTTTTGTTATTAATTACTAGTTTATTTTGAATAAATATAGCAGCCTGTGTATAGAGTAAATGCATCTCAACAGTTACTAGTAGCCTATAGTGACACATGTATGTGTGAGTAATAGTCTCAAACTATCCTGACACTTAGTGTCAGAAAAAGGTGTCACTACATACTTTTACCGCCTGGTCTTTTAATGACACTTTTTGTAAGTGAAGGTGAAAAAAGAGGGGCATTTAGTGACACTTTTTTGACATTTTCTGACACTTATTGTGTGTCACTAAAAGACTTTTTTCTTGCGGTGGTAGAAATATTGGTTTTTCAACCAAGTTAGACAATGACCTCTGTATGCTATTCAAAGGAACCATGAGAAAGAGCTATTTATATGAACTTTATGAAAAACCAATACTTTCTTGTCCAACTAGCTAGCAAGTTAAAGCTTACTTTCACCATAAGAGCTATTTATATGATTTTTCTAAAAAACCAGTACTTTCTTGTCCAACTAGCTAGCAAGTTAAAGCTTACTTTCACCAGAAGATGCAAATACATATGTGTGTATTTGTATTATTGAC
>BQNB010173704.1:0-13331 GCA_026074375.1 Tanacetum coccineum
AACTTGGTAACTTTCTTAATTACTCTCGGGATTATATTATTTTATATTATATTTTACGTGTATAAAACTTGCAATCAAGGTGTAGTAGAGTCTGTCTTAGCTTATTCACCTTTTTTTATTAGCTTATTTAGTGTAAAAAAAGCCCAACAGTTAGCATTTTATGGTTTAGTATAGTTTAGGCTTATTCTGTCTTTACTTAGCTTATTCTGTACTTATTTTTGATTTATAAAAAAAGTGATTTTGTAAAAATTGCTTATTTAGTGCTTTTCTAAAAAGTTATAAAAAATGGCAAAAACAAAAACATTTGGGATTAGGGGAAGCCCCAGGTGAGCAAGGCTCGAACCCGGGACCTCTACCCTTATCCCAAACGTTTTACACACAACACACTCTACCACTTGCCCTGGGGTCTTTTTCGGTTTATCTTTGCATAATTAATCCTTTATACACATTTTAGCTCTTTTAGCTTATAAGCCATTTTTAGCTTATTTCACAGCTTATTCGATAAGCTGTTTTTCCCATCTTATTTTTATTAGACTCCTCACTGTTCAAGCTACTTTTCATGATTTTTCCAGTTTTTTTATAAATTGTTTAGTATTTTTAAACATTTAATTTCATTTAAATCGTTTTTAATTCATAAAAAATTATAAAAAAGTCAAAAAAATATAATTCTTTTTTAGAAAATTTTCTTTTAACATTTAGAACCTAGGAAAATTTGAATTGCTTTCGTAGGGTTAAAATTGCAAAATTTTGTTTTTTAAAGAACAGGATTGAATCTCGTTCATGTTTTTAGTGATTTTAAGCTTAAATCTTTTCCATTTTTGGTCTAGTTTTCTTTGTTCTAGCTTTTTAGTCAATTAAGACTTATAAAAACCAAAAAGATCATTTTAGGTCTTAATTTTGATAATTTAAGATTTTTAGGTCCCGTTTAGGATTCCCGTTTTACGTTTTTACTTAAAATTCGTCTTACCTTAAGTGTTTTTAAGTTTTTGCCTTAATTTTACCGTAGTTTTAGATAACCAAACATAATCTTGTCCCATTCAAGCATCGATTCTCAAAACGACTCTTGACATTCAATTGTATTCCTCGTTGGGGATAACGACCCGGGAATCATACTCCCGGATTACTATAATTGTGATTTTTTGATTCTTATCCTCTTATTTATATATTTATAAGTATATTTTATATTTATATTTATATATATACTTTAAAAGGTGTGATCAAAATCGATCAGTTTTTGGCGCCGCTGCCGGGGAGGATTGTTTACGATTGTTGATGCCGTTTGACAATTTGTGTTTGAAGATCCTTCCGTGTGAAGTTATTTTGTTTATTTTCATATAAAAAAAATATAAAAATACAAAAATATTTTTCATTCTCTTTTATTAGTATAATTATAATATAAAAACAAGAAAAACCAAAAAATAAAAACATTGTCCATAAAAAGAAATAAAAATCACAAGTTGGTAAAAGAACACCAACATATAATACTTTCAACTGAAGTATTATCCATTAATAAGTTCCCGAACCAAAGATCAAAAACTTACCTTTTGTGTCTCTCGCAACGTACGGCTCACCTTTTAAAGTTAAACAAACTCCTTTGTGCGTTTTTCTTTTAAAGAGTTACCGAGAAGCGAGTTGATTATTAGGTTTAAGTGTCTTATCTCATTGTCCGTTATTAAAATATATTGTGAATACATTATTGAAAAACCAAAAAAATCAAAAAAATAAAAAACCAAAAAAATTAGTATATTTTTTTTTCAATTTTAGTGCATGCGCACTCGTTCTCAATCTCGTAATTCTAACCGTCAACAACAACAAGTCAACCCGACTTTTGTTGAACCATTCAATCTTGTTAAACCAATTGAAAATCAAGCTCCTCCCGTAGTTACGATGGACGATATTTTTTTTTTAAATAATGCAACTAAACTATTGAAGCAAATACAAACACTAACGCAGAAACAACTTACATAGGAGCAGATGCAAGACATTCATATGATTGCCGTAAGCCAGTCTGGACCGTCTGAATAATATTCCCAGCAACAACAACATCCCGACAGTATGAGGGTGGAACTGTGAGCCTGTGGCGTAACATCCGTTCAAGCAGTGTTGCCCGGATAGGATAGAATTTGTCCACAAACATATACACAGTCTTCCCATTCGTTAAATCCAGGACATGAACAGAGCTCTTGGGATACAACTTCCAGCTACTCACAATCCAGTCATCTTGTGTATGCCAAAAATCTTCCACGTCATCCGAATGAAGTGACTGACACAACATATTCACATCCCTCCATAGGTCCAAACCAATGTTTACTTCTGGGTTTAACCGAAAGTACCTATTCATCCGTCTGAGCATGCCATCATGGATTTTCAAAGTTACATCAACTCGGCCTTTATATAATGCTTTGAACTCTAATGATCAAGATTCATTAAATTCCGCCGCGGGTGTAAATTTTTGCGATAAAATGCCCGTGATTGCCTAAGAATCATTTGTGAAGCAAATCCAAAGTTCCGTTAATTCACGTAAAAAACCGGTTGTTGCAAAAGTGAGTTCTTCGAGCTTTCTACCCCGGTATTTTCCCGATGTTGCTGAACTTAAAGATTAAGTAATGAAAAAGCACTTATTTTGATAAGAAAATCAAAACCCAAGCTCCCACTCCGTAAAACGCGTGGTCGAGGAAAAGATTGTTACTTGTGGTAGGAGCTCATTCTTACCAAAAAATATATACACGCACCATGGCAACGTTTATCGTGACAATATTCAAGAATTTGTTACCCAAACAGAATAGCTAATTTCAATCAAGGAATATTACCAGTTACCGAGATCGATTGCTAATCAAATTCGACCTCCCGATTTTCCTACCGTTCAACAAAACCAAGGAAATAACAAAAACTGTTACAACCAAAAACCGGGGAAGAATAACCTTCAACAAGGCCTAAATTTATCGACCTTGATTCGTCAAATTAATAACAACAAACACACACACACAACCAATTATCGATATATATTGTATATATCATATATATATATATATATTTAAATATATATATATATATATATATATATTTTATTTATAAATATATAAAAATATAATTTTTTACGTAATAATAGGTAGATAAACTCAATTATAGTATAGTAAGTATTTTCCGGTCGGGTGCTAGAAACGTAACTTTTAACCAAAAGTTATCTCATAAAACCTCCTGGGTCGTTATTTTCATTCAGCGAAGTAAGTGAATTTGAAAAAATTCGGCTAAAGTTCGTGAGTGATCGGCGTTTTGAGGTTTGAAAGATTTTTGGTTTCTATCTTACTAAAGGGAAAGATATAAAAGAGGAGCTAAGCTTTTGGTTTTTAAAACTATTTTTTTAGACTTAGAAATTTAATCTAATATTTATTATCTACGCTTTAAAAACTACAAGATTATATCTAAAAATGATCTAAAAATATAAATGACTAATAAGACTTGATAAGTGACGTGAATTGTTCATTAAGTGCGGGAATTAGGTTTAACAAATTAATATGACAGTGAAATGAAATGCTTAGAAAAAATGACAGAAATAAATTGCATACAAAATAAAAATGACGAAATGTAAATCGAAAAGATAATCCTATATGATTAATAATAAATTTTTTTTAAAACCCGCCACTAAATCCAAATCATAATCATTAATAAGCACTAATATAAATCTACTAACTAATCATAACGAAATTTAATGACCCAAAAATAAATCTTATACTAAGCATGGTGAAAAATAAAATATGGCAAAAACATATTAAAATGATTAAATAAATCTACTATAATTATGACCAAAGGATTAGGAAAATGGAACCGAATTGGAGGACCCGCAATTAAACGAATACCACCCGATTTATTTAGCTAAAACAAATAATCAAATTCGGTCTAGCTAAATAAACCCTTAAGCTCCGCGCCTCGTGAGTTGACCGGTACCAAAGGCAACAAATAAACACAAAATGAACTGTTAACAGTTTTAATAATGAAACATTTGCAAATTGCAATTTTTTCACAATTAAATCAGACCATAAATTACATGAAAAGCCCGAATCACCGAATTCTAGGCTAGCAGATTAAACAACAAAGGCCATTCAAATGTTATAAAGCCAAACGCCTACATGCTTAATACTACGTTCCTATTGTGTTCTAATTTTAAGTAACGACGCCTAATAATTCATTCAACGCCGAACACAAATATTGTAGAATAAAACAGGTACAACTAATTAATCTAAGGTTCAATTGCTAAACGATAATATCAAGCTAATGTAAATTCCTACTCAACGAAGCATCCAGTTGAAACAAACAAATTAGAAACTCATTATGCTTGTTAAGTGTAAATACACATATTCCGTTTTGTACTTAAAAATAAACATATTAAACCAAATACAGACCACAAATGGAAACATATGCTTGTATTTGTTGTTTTGTATGTGCCGGAATGGATATATCAAAAATTCACAAGAAAACTGTCAAAAACGGGGCAAGCACGGACATGAGAAAGGAGAGAGTGTACAAAAGCCAGAAGCATAGCAGGAAAAGGTCAAACCCTCAGTCAAAGTGGTCAAATTCCTGGTCAACAAAAGTCAACAGCCCAATATATCATTTAAGCCCCTTCAAAAAAAAACTTTTAGAAAAGTATAAATGTCCCTAAGATAATAGGCCTCACTCGGATCCAAAAGCCACAATCCTTAGCCAATAACCTTTTCTATAAACAACAAGGGCTATCTGCCAATTGTAAACTTTTTTACATACAAATGGGGAAAAAAAAAACCAAACACAAGGACAAAAATGGCAATTTATCCAAAGCTTTAAATTAGGTTACCCGTTTTTTCAGTTGTAAAAAGGCCCTAGCGAAGCCCTTTATGTACTGTTTTACATCGTCACTTTCGTTTCACTAGCCAGGGTAAAACAAGGGATGGAAATTAAGGGCTTTATTGGTCAAATTTTAAGAGTCGATTAACAAAGATACCCAGGGGACAAATTGTCTTAATCACAAATGGTTTTTAGTCAAACTCTACTCTCATGGATCAAGCCACGTCATTACAGGCAGAAGCACACAGAGGGGTCGTGGGTTTTGCACTAAATCACTCACATAGCTTAACCAATATCACTCAAAGAATGACACGCTGGGATCCTCAGTTACAACAAAAATGAGTCAAACGGCTCAAATTCATTTTGGAACGATTGAAGAATCAAGGCGGGTATTATTGTAGGCTAAGGAGATGGATTCAGGAGGCCTAGAAGCTTCTTTGGCAGCCTATAAAAAGGCCTCCTCCCCCCCTCCTCCAGCTCACACCGCAGATAAAAAACACCTTTCTTTTTACCTTTTTTTCCTTTTCTAGTTTTTTAATAATTTAGGTTAGCTTAAATATTGCTTATTGTAATTTGAATTATGTAATCTTCTTTTATGTAATGAAATGAATGTATTTTGTTAAATAAATCCTGTGTTTACCTTTCAAATTCTCTCAAAGCCTTTTACTTAAAAGCTCAATCTGTCTCAATAAGCTTTAATAAGTTCTTCTCAACTCTCAAGAGTCTATAAGCTCTTGATGGAGCTTAATTGAAAACTAATTTTCTTTAAGAAGAAATCTGTTGCATTTTGGGATTATTAGCTCATGGAAGGGGGATCTATAAAGGAAGGATCCCCATGGACTTATACCCTAGCTTATAATAGGTATGGGAGCTTGTACTGCCCTTATTGGTGTCTTTGTTAGCTAGAGGATTAGTAAGTTTCTCTTTAATTTCCTTAAGTTTTTGCTTTCAATAATTGTCTATTTACTTTCTATGCCTAAATCTGCTTATTTGCTTATAATAGTTGCTTATTTATGCTAAAATATCTTTAATATTGCTTATTAGATTAGTTAGATCATCTGTTTTTGATTAAGTAGTTAAAAATCTTAAGTTTTCATTAATGTATATTATCTATAAAAAACCGAAAATATGTAGCTAGTGTTCGATCTTATAATTTAGTCTTAATTTTTGTTGAAATAATGTTTGTTACGTTGATATAAGTCATAGTAGTAATTGGTATTAAGGAGTTAGGGATTAGTTTTCAAAATCATAGCTATTTCAAAATTCTGTCAATTTTAACGGGTGTTGGCTATTAGCTAATTGACATGATAAATTCAAAAGGTTTTGTGCATTTTATTTTGAGTTGCTTGGATTTCATTTAGATCAGTAGTTTAAAAGTTTTTATGAGGTTAAATATTGAAATGAAAAAGTTATGGCTTATTTTAAAAGGTTCAGCACCAGGGGCACACGTTTAAGATTTAGCTAGGATTGCTTATTTTTTACGATAGGTCCTCAAGGCTTTGGTTTTGTGTTGTTTTGCGTTTATCACATCAAAGAGAGTGTTTTGTGCAGCACCAACATTAAGGATCACCTGCTACATAGTTTAGCTTTTGCCACATTGCATCAGCAGTACTAAAAGTAGTTAGTAAGCTGAACTTTTTATCTCATTTAAAGCTAGTAATTTTAATCTTTAGGCTTTTTAAATTTAAGTTAAATATAGATTAGATATAGCGCTAATTAAAAATCAATCTTAGTTTCTATATATTATCTATATTCCTAGGTAAATTTTAGCTTATAAGTAACTAATAGTCAAAAGCCCACAAACAGTAGGTAATTTAAAGTAGATCTTAATTGTTAGTTTTAGCTTAAGGTATTTGTTTTATAGCCTTCAATAGTTAGTTGATTTAGTTGTTGTATAAGCTTCAGAAGTCTTTGTCCAGTATTGCTTATTATGCTTTTGAGCTTAATTGGTTTTTGTGCTTATTTCTTTGTTTTCTGAGTTTGCTACCTTGGCCTCATTTCTAGGTATTATCTAGTACTTTCTTAATCTCTATTTTCATTTTCTCACTTGTTTTCCCAACTCATAAGCTGTCACTAGAAATCTTTTCTTTTTCATTTTGAGTCTATTTTGAGCTTTTTTTAGCTTAATTTGTAAAAACTGACGGGAAAACCACTTGTTTCTGTTAATCTAGCTTATTGATAAGCACTCTTATAGAGCTTAATTAGTGGATTTTGCCTAAGAGTTTTTGTTAAAAATTTGTTTTTTTCCCACCTCAGCTTATTTGTAATTTTGTTCTTTTAAGTTTTTGCTGAAAAGCACTTTTTAGTTTCCATTCTTATTTTTTAAGTCTAAAAGAGGATTAGTTTGACATTCGGGCTTGGTCTCAGGGGTGGCGGTTTTGCACTTTAAAGTTTCTCAGTTAGTCCTCGTTAGTTAGTTAGTCTTTCCGGTATGTCTATTAGGGGAATTTCATAGTTAGTCCTAGTTGT
This sequence comes from Tanacetum coccineum, assembly GCA_026074375.1. Lineage (NCBI taxonomy): Eukaryota > Viridiplantae > Streptophyta > Magnoliopsida > Asterales > Asteraceae > Tanacetum > Tanacetum coccineum. The sequence continues at coordinate 7,291 of BQNB010173704.1, forward strand.
TAAATTGTTAGTTTAATTAATTTTAATTAGTTTAAATTAGTAATTAGGGTTTAGCTTTTAATTAGTTTAATTATGGTTTAAATAAAAAGTAAAATTAGGGCTTTTATTTTTTTATTAACATTTTTGAATATTTTCTTATTTAGTTTAATTTTTATAAAAAATTTTATAGGTTATATTTTTAAAATTTTTATTACTTTTAAGTTCTTTATGTAGTTTTAATTTTAGAAAAGTCCATAATCTTTAATCTAAAAAGCCAAAAATAGTAATTCTTTTTTCTAAAATTTTCCTTTTACTTAGCGGAAAAATATAAATTCAATTTTTTGCTATATTTTTTATAATTTTTTAGGATTTAATTAGATTTAAGATAGTTTTTAATCATAATAAATTTTTAAGAACTAAAATATAAAAAAAAAATATTTTTATTTTTATTAAAATTTCATTTTCTCATACTAACTTAGGTTAGAAACTTAGATCTGCAATTTTAGGGTTAATATTTTCTAGTCTATTTTGTCAGTTTTATTTGTTTTCGTTTTTGTTTTAATTGTTTTAAATTGCCTTTAATTTTCAATTTAACTTGTTGCATTTTATTTAGTAGTCATAGATATCAAAATCCATCTATTTTCTTATTCAAATTTCATTACCAAGCTTAAGAGGTTTTTCCAATTTCATAGTCGTCTGGGGAAACGACCCGGATACCAGGTGGAGTGATCATATTATCCGGTTAAATATACGTATTATATCTTATATTTTATATATTTTGATGAGGGCATTTTCCTAAGGAATTTTCTTAATTGCTCTTAAGGTTATATTAGTATATATATTTTATAGTGTATTAAAACTTTAACAATCAATGCTAATCTCCAAAAAACAAGTCACGATCAAGCAAATTTATGTTCGAGATAAGCTCCTAACACGAATGAGTTTAAACACAAAATAAGCTACTTCCATTGAACAACTAAAGGCAATAAGCACGAATTAGAATCGAGACTTAATCGATTAAGCACAAATCACTTAAGAACAAGATGAAAACCGAATAAGCACAAGCTAAAAATATTAGCTAACTGGAAACTTTTTCTTAAAAAAAAACTTTTAAACACAATAAGCTACGAGATATGTTCTCGAAGTTCAAGGAAGCTATGAGCTTAATGAATAAGCCGAATAAATGAGCACTAGTTGCTTTCCTTTTTGCCTTCGAATCGAACTAAAAAGAAGAAAAGACTAAGATCAAAATAAGCTATACGAACTGCTTATTTCAAACAGAAAATAAGCTGAAGATTTGGTTTACCAAATAAGCTAGACAAATTTGAAAAGAAGTTTTAGAAAGTAACAATAAGCAAAACGAGATCATCAACCAACTTTAATCCGAATTTAAAAACATATAATTACTAGCTTGAGAAATAGCAAAGTACATTAAAAAGTAAAATTTGAAATAAAAAGCTATTACAAAGAAGGAATTAAGCTTAAAATTCCTAAACTAAACTAAAATATAGAATTTCTCAAACTTTGGAGGGGACGGCGGTATAGTATTTGTAGTGTGTGAAGGGTGTTGAAAAATGTAATTTTGTTCAATAATGGAGATGCTCTGATTGCAATCATTGGCATTTGTTTTGTGTGATTCGGATTTCGATGCGTTTGATAGAAAAAAAGATCCATCTGTTCCTTGGAACTCACAGTGGACAATAGATAAGCGTACCTAGTACGCATTAAATCACGGCTGTTGGATCATTATATTGCACTCGACTGAATTGAATATAAGATATAACAACATCTTTGCCACGTGTGCTACTCCCATTCGCCATCCTCTAATTTGAGTGGAGACTCACATGGGTGCATTTGAATTATTTCTCTAGCACGTGATTTGTAGTATAATTCTTTCTCATTTGATATCACTTTTGAAAATGTTTTTGGGCAGTTAAGCAAAATGGGCGAATGTCTCTCTTTGCTCCTGGGTATAAGTTGAAAAGGGTGGGCCGGGGGCTTGGTGTGGGGGGTGTGTTTTGTGGGGGGGGGTGGGGGGGGGGGTGTGTTTGGGGGGGGGGGGTGGGGAGGGGGGGGGTGGGGGGGGGGGGGTGGGGGGTTTCCCCACTCACACATTTTGTCCATTTTAAATGGGTGGGGCCGGCCAATAAAATCCGAAGGACACGTTGATTCGTTTTCTCGACTCTTTCCGAATCTTGTGCTCTCGATTTTGTCTTTTTTTTATTTTTATCTTTTTTTGAATATCGTTACTTGCACATACACAAACACAAAAACAAACATATATTTGCTAATTTTTATTATGTTTTTGTCTTGTGGGTTTGTTTGAACAAGGTAAATAGTATGTATTAAAATAGCGAATACAAAGTTCCATATCTAAAGTATTGGTGTCCTCACGGCAATATAATAAATACACGCTCAAAGACTAAAATTCCAACCCCCCAAAACTTATGACCTTGAAAAGATAGCAAAGTGCTTCATCCTAAAGGGACTAATGAATCAATAGTTAAGAAACGCCCCGTTTTTTCATTTTCAATATCTTTCCATTTTTTATGCTTTTTCTTAACTTTCCATATTTAATCACTTCATAACATTATTTTTTAAACTTTTTTTTTTCATCTTAGGATCATGGAACAAGCAAAATAAATTCATCGTTCCTAACTTTACTTTTTCCATACTAAGCTTATAAACAAGATCCCATTGTCAAATTCAAAGTCATGGTACTACATATCTCATAAATACTAATTGTGTACTTACTTTTCCTCCCTTATTTCCTAATTTTGTATCTCAAGATTTTATTTAAGTCATATACCCGAAGGCTCTTTAAGACTTTTATTTCGATACTTATTAATTCCAAAAATAAAGCGTAATGGTTAAGAACGCATTAATAGCTCCCTAGCCCTCTTTTAAAAGATCCAAATGTTCATCAGATAAAGGCCACATCGAGACAACCAAACTTTTTGGCTTTTATTAGGCTAACTTAAGCAAATGCAACATTCATGTAATTACTAAGTCTTTAAGAAATAATTTGGACCAATCTTTTTGCACTCATCTACCTTAGGCTTTGTAAGGTACAAATAAGACAAATAAAGTACGGCAACATTATTAAATCCAGTCCTTAAGAGGCTACAAACATTCGGCCACGCCACGACAAGATGTAGCAAAAGATATGGACCTCGGTAAATTCCTCCGACCTTTAGAAGGTGTATACAACGGGTTTGTGAGCCGGCAAGGACGCAGCAAACTTTTATCAGTCTTAGATTATTATTTGATTTAAACTTTTCCATATTCCTAAGGCTCTTTTAAGGAATAAGTAAAATATTTATTAATGTGATAATTTAGTCTGCCAAATTATGGTATTCTGATTGTGTACTATCCAATTCACTAAGGAAAACTAAAAGAAAACTTATATTAATAATTATTAACCAAAAAAAAAACGCACAACTCTTTTATAAACAATTTATTAAAGGTGAAACAAGATAATGGGAGAAAAACGGCACAATTTAATACTCATGAGCTTGAAGTAAACCAAAGAATTCTACGTTTAATATTCATGACTCTATTTAACACTAACATTTTCGGTTCTTCGCAATTTAAATAATCTCTAAAGAAAGGAGACTCGCGTAATGCTTAGTCTAACGATTAGATCGACACTTTAACATGTAATAGACTGGCAACAATCTTTAAGATATTCTAATAAATCGAGTTCGGATCATAATGTATAAGCCTACTAAGACTAGCAACAAAACTCGATATTTCATTATGTTAGGAAAAAGAACAACTAAGTATTAAAAACGGCTGAGTGTCAAAAATTATTTCATCAGTTGTCCCTCTTATTTGTGTCTAAAACACTTATTTCCCTTCCTTTATTCCACATTTATCACTTTTTCATGCAAAAATTTTTAACTTTTGGCCTATATTCATCATAAATTACATATTTTTGTGGAACAAAACGGGTTACGTAAGAACAATCAGTTGCAGTATAATCAAATATAGATAGATCCCCCATACTAATAATACCACATTGTCCTCTAATGTGAGTACATGTCACTCAACTAATTCAAGGCATTAATTAAGTATTAAGGGTTCTCTACGCAGATCTAAAGCCCATTTTATTAAGTATGCTAAAAGATAAACGATAATCGATAAGATTAGGATATTGGATTCCCTAAATGAAGCTGAGGATATGAAGCTCGAATAAGTGGACATAACCATGAGTAACGAGAGTCTTCAAATCCGGGTTATCCTGACACTAAAACCAAAAACACAAACACAAAACTCGAAAAAGGAAAAGAGGCGTGCCCGCTCACTTATTTGTTTAGAAATTTGATACAGAGATAGAAATTTGTTTTTGTAAAACCGCGTCCGAGCTTGACTCGACCGATTAATGTGTCCATTGGGGAAGCAAATGGGAAAAGAAAATCTCAAGCGGGATTTATTATTGTTTAGATTAAACATTAAAGCACATGAAAGTCCATCCCGATTGAGATGCCAGGCTCTAAGTGGACGATCCGGGGTCAAAGTCATCGTATCTTCACTACTCGGTGGATGCAATATAAAAGAGAAACTCAGGGTAGGTGAAAACTGGCGAGAAAAGTCTGGATAATACAAATGTGAAGGAATCAGTATCTTCAAATTTTTGAGAAAAAATCACTCTCACTTCCCCTTTAGTCATCTTTAAGCTCATTTTAAAATTAACACTGTTCCGTCACCGTCGGTCAACTGCCACCGGACCACCGGTCAACGGTGGTCAACGGCGCCAGTCAACGGTGGTCAACGACGGTCAACACCGCCGGACCACGGCCGGACCACCGGTCAACGGCGGCGGTCAACGACTGCGGACCACTGTTGACCACCGCCTGACCACCGGTCAACGGCGGCGGACCACCGTTGACCACCGCCGGACCACCGGTCAACCAGCGGGTCATGGCCGGGTATTGGGTCGGGTCAGGTCGGGTCATGGGCCGGGTCTGGATCGGGTCTGGTCCGGGTCGAGTTCGGGTCGGGTCTGCCACGTGGATAATGAGGGGATAAACCCTCTTAGGGTGAGTCGAACCGGTGACCTCTTGGATAAGAGGCTATGCACACTACCGCTGTGCCAAGCATAGCCTCATATAATGATATGCAAAATTTAATATATAAGCCCATTTTAACTTGGTCTGGTCCATTATAACTAAAGGTTCAAACAGGGACGAAAAAGGTTCAAAATAAAAAGGTTTAAATATAAAAGGCCGGTACCGTTGGACTCGTTTTTTCGTGCTCTTTCCAATGGTGTGATCGAGGAATATTCACGACTTCGTTTGAACCTCGATAAACGTGAAAACGTCGTCGAAAGTCACCTGAATTTTACCGTTTTTGCTTCGTTTTCAATCCTTTGTACCTGTAAGACATAAAAACACAAACCAAACATATTTGCAACATAATTAATCGTATTTTAGTGTTTTTAGTCCTTTTATAGTGTTTTCCGAGTTATAAAAGATGTGTATTTTAGCGTTCATCAGTGTGATTGCTTTAGGCTTTCTCCATATAACAGTATACTCATAATCGTCATCATTGAAGTAGAAAAGCAGACGATTCCAGCTTGCACAATTAATATATTCTGAAAACTCTTCACTGATATTTCGTACATCTTCAAGGAGTTTACTCGTCAATTCTTGAATATCCTCTTGTCGATATTGCTTGTCCATCAAAGCATTTTTAATTTCGCCAAAACTTTCCCAAGCTATCAATATAGCCTTTGGTGTTACACCAAAAGGTATACGACTAAACTTCCTTAAGAAGGTGCACACGTCCTTCAAAAAGTTGTCTCTAGCTTCTTCATCGTCAATCCTTTAAGAATTTGCAAATCGTTTATAAGCTTAAGAAGCAATTCTTGTAAAACTTCAGGTTGATTCTGCGCTTCTTCCATAGCTTTTGCTTAATCTTAAGAATCTCTCCTCGGTTAGCAATAAAGCCATGCACTTTTCATTAGAAGGTATATGATCATACCCCTTTAAAAAGGCTTGTATAGCTTCCATTAAGTCGTTACGAGCTTGCAAAATTTATTTACTCGTCTCTTGAGGAGG
>BQNB010173706.1:0-13331 GCA_026074375.1 Tanacetum coccineum
AAGACTAGCAAAAGTTTAAATTTATATAGGTTAAGGGGCAAGCTAGAACGCAACAAGCTCGATCAAGTCAACATTTATTCTTGTTCTCTCCAATGAAAAGTCAAACATTTGTGTCAAAACACTTATTAATTTTTTTTAATTTTGCATAAAATCACATATTTTTGAAATTTTTAGTGGTAAAACGGGGTTACGTGAAGACAAAGCAAATGCAAGCAAGATCAAATCGATAGATACCCCCATACTAGAACTAAACATTGTCCTCAATGTGAGACTGCCACCCCCATACTAAAATCAATGCATCATCCTAATATAAAAGGGTCTCTACGTAAATCTAAAGCCGCTTATTAATTATGCTAATAGATAAATGTTAGTCAATAAGATCTAGGATATCGGATTCCTATATATAAGCATGCAAAGGATTGAAGATCGAGTGTACGATTGTCAAAACCACGAGCACGAGCGTCTTCAAAATCCAGGCAATCCTAGACATAAAACACAAGCCATGAAACACGAGAAAGGAAGAGGCGAGCCTCCCTAGAAGCGCTTGTTTTTGTGCGAGTCTCTAGCTTGACTCTCCCCATATCATCGTGATATTAGGGACAAAACATGTGGAAGAGAAAATCTCCATCGGACTTTCATTCAAGATGTTTAGATAGACATTGAAGAACATGAAAGTTCCACTCTAATGAGATACCACCGACTCTAGAGAATAGAAACTAAAAGCGAATATGCCGGGGTCAAAAATGGTATCCTCACTCCCGGAGGAGAGAAGAAAAAGAGAATTCACAAGATAAGTAAGAAAAGGTAGAAAGATTGTGAGGGAAAGATAACGGCGATCCTCAAAGGTAATCCTCACATATGTTGGAGAAATAATCCCGGGGTCGAAAACTTTGACCATACTCTTCAAATCATTAACAATAAGGAAAAATGTTTAGATTGATAATAATCTATCTTAGGAGATCGGATTTCCCAAACCTAGATGGCAAGCCAATGGCTAAGAAGCTCGATTGGACCGGTGACAAAACACCGAACACTAGGAGTCTTCAGAAAAATTTGGTGAATTCCTGCAAACAATCACAATTAACAAACAACAAACACAAAATGAACGAAAGTACACGCCTCCTGACAACACAATATATAAATAAGAAAGAAAATGGAAATAGATAATCATGGTGGTTACCATCCCCACGAAGTGCATGTTGGTTTTTGGTTTCCGAGTTACATAGCTTGAATCGATCCCTGAATTCAAATCGTCCTTAGGAAAAGGTCCTGGAGATACCGGGACAACCATGGTTGGTGTGTCCCCTCCGAAAAAGTAACTTAAGTCGGTGCAGTTCTCTTTAAAGTTTTAATATCCACAGAGTGAGATTAATTTTCAATTGCCATAAGGAAAAACTTCAGTTATGGTAGAAGGGCCAGACCATCGGGTTTTAAGCTTTCCCGAGAATATCTTTAGACGAGAGTTAAAGCAAGACTTGATCACCACATTGAAAATGCGGTTTTTTGATCTTGAGTCATGACGACGTCTTGTCCTCTCCGTATAAATTAAAGATTCCTCATATGCGTGAATCACGAAGCTCTTGAGTTCAGTAAGTTGCAGCTTACGCTGATCGCCCGCGGTTTTTAGATCGAAATTAGCATGTTTTAATGCCCAATACGCTCTATGTTCTAATTCAATAGGTAAATGACACGGCTTTCCATACACGAGCTTGTAAGGTGTGCAACCAATTGGTGTCTTATAAGCGGTACAAAATGCCCATAGAGCGTCATCAAGCCTATCGGACCATGAGGCACGGTTTTCTCCAACAGTTCTTTCTAAAATACGTTTTAACCCATGATTCGACACCTCGACTTGACCACTTGTTTGAGGGTGGTAAGCAGTAGCAAGACGATGAGTGACCCCATACTTAGACATTACTTTAACAAATTTGTCATTACAGAAATGGGTCCTACGATCGCTTATAATAGCTCCTCGGTGTACCGAATCGGGCAAAAAGAGATTTCAAAAACTTAACTACAACTCTAGCATCGTTAGTGGGGAGCGCCTTGGCTTCAACCCATTTGGATAAATAATCAACTGCTACGAGTATGTACTTATTTCCTCTAGATGACGGAAATGGTCCCATAAAGTCTATGCCCCAGACATCAAAGATTTCACACACTTGGATGGAATTTTGTGGCATCTCATCACGTTGTGAAATTTTTCCCTGACGCTGGCATGAGTCACAGTTTTTGACCAAACTCATGGGCATCTTGATAGATGTGCCAATAAAATCTAGAGTCAAAAACCTTCGTGGCTGTGTAGGTGGCACCGTAATGTCCCCCGGTGGGTCCACTATGGCAAGCTGTGAGGATGTCGACAGCTTCTTGGCCTGAAACACATCGCCGGATCACTTGATCTGCACAGGTTTTGAATAGAAAAGGGTCGTCCCAAAAATAGTGTTTGACATCTTTGAAAAATTTGTTTTTCTGTTTAGTTGACATTTCCTTGACCAATTAAATTCCTGCGTGGTAATTTGCATAATCGGCAAACCACGGGGTACTTGGGTCACCACGAGAAGTCACCATATTAAGTGTCTCGAGAGGAAAATTTTTGTTAATTTCCTTTGGATCGAAAACATTTTCATACGGGTTTTCTAATCGGGACAAATGATCGGCTGCGTAGTTCTCAGCTCCCTTCGTATCAATTACTTTAAAATCGAATTCCTGAAGGAGTAGAACCCATCTTAGCAATCTTGCTTTGGCATCTTTCTTAGCAAATAGGTACTTAAGGGCGGAATGGTTCGTATACACAGGCTTTATTCATGATGAGGTATGACCGGAATTTTTCGAAAGCGTACACCACAGCTAACATTTCTTTTTCTGTTGTGGTGTAGTTCGATTCCGCCTCGGTCATTGTTTTGCTTGCATAATGTATAGGCCTAAAGTGTTTCTCAATTCGTTGCCCCAGAACCGCACCTATGGCATAGTCGCTTGCATCGCACATAAGCTCAAAGGGCTGGTCCCAGTCAGGGGCAATCAGAATTGGAGCTTCGGTTAATTTCTTCTTTAAGGTCTGAAAAGCTTGAATGCATTCCTCTGAGAAAATAAAAGGAGTGTTTTTCTCAAGGAGATGTGTCAGGGTCGAGAATCTTTGAACAGTCCTTGAGCAATCTACGTAAAAACCAGCGGTCCAAGAAAACTCCTAATCCCTTTGAACAGTATTGGGTGAGGTAATTTAGCAATGACGCTATTTGGCATTATCGACTTTCGATTCCTTTTCATTTGAATTTTTTTGTCCAGAGTACGATGCCTTCATTCCCATATAAGGTCTTTTTTCCCGATTTAGAGCCAAATGATGCTTTCACACTGTATTAAGCATCTTTCTAAATTGGAAGGGCACGTAGAAAAGAATTTCCGAAAACATAAAAAGTATACCGTGAAAAACTTCCATTGTCTTGTCAATCATATCAGGCAAATGCCCATCAAACACCTTCTGAACGTGCCTGGTGCAATGCATAACCAAAAGGCATGGCGGCGAAAGCAAACGTTCCCGTATGGGCAGGTGAATGTGGTCTTTTCTTGATCTTTTGGATCGATTGGTATTTGAAAATAACATGAGAAACCATCAAGGAAACAATAGTATTCATTTCCTGCGAGTCTCTCGAGCATTTGATCCATAAACGGCAAAGGGAAGTGGTCTTTTTGGGTGGCTTCATTCAACTTACGATAATCAATACAAACTCTCCATCTTGTTACAAGTCTAGTTGGTACTAACTCATTTTCATCATCGGTCACTACGGTCATTCCTCTTTTCTTTGGCACACAGTGCACTGGGCTCACCGAAGGACTATCCGAGATTGGGTAGATCAATCCAGCGTCAATAAGTTTTTCAACCTCTTTCTTAATGACATCATGAATCTTTGGATTAACCCTTCTTTGATGTTGGACAGCTAGTTCATAGTCCTCTTCCATTAGAATTTTATAAAAACAAAATTCTGGGTTAATACCCTTTATGTCGAAAAGTTTCCAAGCAATTGCTTGCTTTCGGGACTTTAGAACCTTTATGAGAGCGGTCTTTTCATCGACACTCAAATCTTTGGCAATTATGACTGGCAACTTGTTGTTGTCTTCCAAAAATGCATATTCGAGATGAGGCGGTAAGTCCTTAAGTTCGACCTCTGGAGGTTCATCAATTGAAGATTTGGCAATTTTGGCTTCACACAGTTTAAGTTCCTTTTTGATTTCTGGCAAATAATTTCCTTGGTTCGGAGGTGGTGAAGGATCACTATTAAGGAGTGCTTCGAGAATAAGAATGTCCCGTTCTGGGTCATAATAGGATTCAACAACTTCCGGTGAAGTTAGATCGTCGGCAAGAGCCAGAAAAGCATCAGCTTCTTCTAGATATGTCCGGTTTTAACCGATTTCTTGAGATTTTTGCATTATCCGTACCTGCACAATCACAAAGACAAAACAAGCAATATTTAAGTATTTTAAGCACAAATTTGTCTTTTTAGGGCCATTTTTGATTAAAAAAAACAAATATGTGTTTTCACACATATCACTTACTCTCAATAATAGTCAACGCATCTCGAGGAGTACGGTTCAAAAGATTACCACCGGCGGCTGCATTTAGAGAATCTTGATCGGATTTTGTCAACACATTATAAAACGTGTCGATTTGATGCAAATCTAAAAAACCGTGATGTGGGCATTTACGAATGAGATCTTTAAAACGATCCCATGCCTCACTAAACGTTTCATCAAATCTTTGTTGAAAATTCATGATATCATTCTTGAGATTCCTAGTCTTTGAAGGAGGAAAGAAATAATTCGCAAACTTAAAAACGAGATCTTCCCATGTATGGATAGAATGAGGGGGTTCTTTTTCAATCCAAATCCGGGCGGCCCCTTCAAGAGAAAATGGGAAAAGCATCAACTTGATAGCGTCATGTGGAACATTTTTGTACTTAAGCGTAGAAGTGATCTTGTTAAACCAACGAATATAAGAATGGGGATCGTCCCTCTTAAAACCATGAATTTGACTCGAAGTTACTAGCGAAAGTAACCCGACTTTTATCTCAAAAATTTTGGCAAGTATAGGAGGAATAACAATCGCATCTCTGTAACCCTCGGTGGGTGCTTGGAGTAATTCCGACATAGTAAGCGTATCCTTCATAGTAGCAACAGGAGCCTCTACAATAGTTCGAAGCTCAGGTTCGACTATTTGCTTGGAACGTCTACGATTATGTCGCTTTGGAATCGTGGAAGATTCAACAATTAAATTAGATGAAGAGCGAGTGCACATGCACTAAAATAATAGAAAGAATTTTTTTTTTGTAAAACGATAGTCAAAAGTTTACGATATCTCTCTAGAAAAAGCACAAAGAAGCGAAGGAGTGGGTAAGCGGGAAGCATTTTAAAAACCTTCTCCTTTCGGGTCGAAGTTCGTAGGATCAACCCTCCTTATACCTCTCTTATATTTTGTTAATCTAAAGGTGAGCCGATTAAACAATTGACAACATGATTTTTTTTTGTTTTTTAATTTTTTTTGTATTTTAAATACTTTAGGAAAAGTATTTTTGGTGTTTTAATAAATCTACGAAAATAAATCGAGAAAAATAAAATATTTTTGTATTTTTTTAGTTTTATATAAAAGAAAATAAAAAATAATAAAGAAATGTAAAATTTATATTCACAAAAAACGATAACTTCACGGGGAAGGGTCTTCAATGCACTAATCTTCAAACCTCAACGCGATAATCGTAACACACTTCCCCGGCAGCGACACCAAAAACTTGATTCGGTTATTTAGTCTATATAAATTTTATATATTTATATATACATATATATATATATATATAATACCAAATAAATAATAGTATAGAGAGTATCCCGTTTGATATAAAATATTGCTTAAGGACAAACAATATTTTATCTCCTGGATGTCGTATCCCGACGAAGCGTGAAGATTGATAATCTTGTCTCGTTTCGTGATCGCGTGCTTGAATAATCAATATTTTGGATTTTGAATTCTAAATCTAATAACGCAAAGGAAAATCACATAAAGGCACGCTAAATTAGAAATAAAGGCAACTTTGGAATTTAAAACTATTAAAAGCTAAAATTAACTAATTATTCAACTAAATATGACAAATTAAAACTTTAAAAACTCAAATTGCAAATTTCTAGACTAAAATGCATTAAACTATTTTTTAAAATACAGAAATTATTTTTTTGAATTTTTTAACTATTTAAAACTATTTTTTTAACTAAATAATGCTAAAAATTTAATTAAAAATGCTAAACTTATTCCTAAAATTTTGAGAAAATTTATAAAAATACTAGACACTATTCTAAAGGTTTATAAAGAAAAACGAGACAATTAGCTCCTACCAATAAGCTGTGAAAATTAGAATAAGCTGATAAGCTAAAACTAAACAAGTTATATTAATTAAATAGTGCAAGACATTAACTGAAAAAGACCCAAGGGCACTGGTAAGGCGTGTGTGTTGTGTAAGGGAGGTCACATGTTCGAGTCCTGTGACCTACCTTTTTGCAAAAATATTTTTTTTATTTTTCTTTTTGGAAAAGCTAATGAATAAGCTAAACTAAGAAATTTTAACGAAGGACTTATTGACAAAACTTAATAATAAGCTAGAAAAAAAAACACTTTAAAGGTGACAGTTAAGCATTTTTGCTTTTAGCTTTAGTTGCTAGATTTCATAAGTATTACTAAGTCCCTAATAAGTTAACAAAAGGAAAAATAAGCTAACAATAGACCATACAACTAGACCTAAACTGAAACCATTAAAAAGCTTTAGACAGTTTGACTAAAAAGGAAACTTTTAAGACATTTCTACTTTTTAGATATTGATTCAAAAGAGTCTCTGCACATTGGACCTTTAAGAACACACATCAAGATTATGGCCCCCCCCCCAAACTTTGAGCTAAAAAGTTTAAAAACCTATTCCTAAACTACAAACTCAAAACATATGGACAATGATGCATATTAAACTCATTTTGAGCACAAAAACCATACACGAAACAGATTTTTGGAAAGCTAATCAAATAAGCAGTTTTAGAAACAATAGGACTTTAGTCTTGACTTTAATGACTTACCAAAAGTCATATAGTATTCAACACACTATGATTCATGTTCTGAGTGTTGAAGTGGTTTTCAGTTCACCATGGATTATTACCTTTTCTAGGTACCAAAGAACTGACTAGCCCAAGAGTGAATGGCTACTTGGTAAAGGCTCATAAAAACCATTTACGTTGCTGAAAAGACCTACAGCTGATTGAAGAACAATCTGTTTGATGCAAAGACAAAGACTTTTTGAAGAAGTGTTTATGTTCAAGACAAGAGGTTTCATTTCAAGATACTCAAACAGATTGTATACAAGATACTGCTTAGAGGATTATATCTAGAAGATTGAAGACTTGTATTGATGCTGAAAGAAGATGTCCAACCATCAAGAAACTTGAAGTCAAGCCAGTAGAATTCAAGTTAGGGGAGGATTGTTGGGAAATACGAGTTAGAAGGTCAAAGTACTGATAAGTCAGAAGGTCAAAGTACTGCTAAATAGAAGATCGAAGTACTGCCTGAGAAAGTCAAAGTACTGCCTTTAATAAAGGAACTTCAAAGGATTATCAGTTAAATAGTTATTATCATGTGACAGTTAATTTAGTGATTAGTATTAATTAGTATTTGTGTCATACAAGGACTGTACACCTACTAGAGTTATCCTTACGTTTATAAAAGGATCTCTAGGAAGGCATTAGACTGAGACACAGAGTCACACAGAGAAAAACAACAAAAAGCATTAGTTAGAAATATTAGAGATAAGTATTGTATTAGGGATCTGCAAACTTAGGCAGATTCAAGGTGTAGTAATACAAAATCGTTTGTGAAATCATTGTGTGTTCTTCTTGGTACTGTTAACTAGTTTCCGCATAGTTAATTGTATTACATCAGTGTTTCATTGTTATCGACTTGGATTTATTCAAGGAGGTAATATCCTTTACAGGCTACTAAGGTATATCGTTCCTACAAGTTTTTCTCAGTGGAAGTAGGGCTACATCAGGGATCAGCAATTAGCCCATATCTCTTTGCTTTGATCTTGGATGAGTTATCAAGAGGGGTCCAGGAGGACATCCCATGGTGCATGATTTTCGCTAACGATATTGTGCTTGTCTCGGAATCGGCGGAAGGTTTAAACGACAGACTTGAGAATTAGAGGGAAGCACTAGAAGCAAACGGCCTTAGGGTCAGCCGAGAGAAGACAGAATATCTAAGATGTGACTTCAGTAACAGTGAGATCGCCCATAACGAAGAAGTGGAAGTATGTATTGGAGACAAGATCTTACAACCTAAAGAGTCTTTTAGATATCTCGGATCAATGCTGCACAAATCTGGGAGGATTGACGAAGATATTGCTCACCGCATTAAAGTAGCATGGCTAAAGTGGAGGGCGGCAACAAGAGTCATTTGTGATAGAAATGTCCCTCTCAAGCTGAAAGGGAAATTCTATAGAGCGGCAATTAGGCCTGCTATGTTGTATGGGTCAGAGTGTTAGCCTATTACAAAAGCTCTAGCTAATAGGATGGAAGTTGCGGAGTTGAGGATGATAAGGTGGACCTGTGGTAAAACAATTCTTGACATGATCCCTAATGGAGTGTATAGAGCGGAGCTTGAAGTGGAGACTATCATCAACAAGATGAGGGAAGGACGGTTGAGGTGGTTCGGGCATGTTAGGGGAAGACCACAGTCAGCACCAGTTAGGAGAGTAGAAGCTTTGGTTGTTGATGACATGAAGAAAATGGGTAGACCAAAACTTAGATGGAAGGATAGAGTGAAGCTTGACATGAAGGACCTACTCTTGTCCAAGGACATGACCTCTGATAGGAATGAGTGGAGGGCTAGGACTAGTCTAGGAGGGTAGCTGGTACCTATTTGTGTTCTATTGTGCCCTTTTCCTTGCCTTTTTTTTGTCTTTGTTATGTTTTTAGGCTTTGCTTGCGAGTGGTTTGCTTGTCTTGTGTCTTTTCTTCTCTTTTTGTTGCCTTTTGTATGTTAGACTCTAATAGGTTAGAGAGGTGCGCTAGTATTAGATTAGGAGGTTCGATAGAGCGCTTCGAGGGTTTGGTTGGGTTTGGTTTGCCTTTGTTTTGCCTCATCTTCTTTGGCCTTGTGGTGTTCCTTGCTTCCCTTTTCGTTTCCTTGTTTTGGAGCTTATGTGCTGCGTTGGTTTGCTTGCCCGTTTACTGTTGCTCTCTGCTGGTTGGGACTTTAGCTCTCTGTAAGATAGCTTGCCCCACTTTAGTGTTTTTATCTTCTCTGTGCCTCTATGTGCTTTTGCTTTTTTCCTCTCTGTATGCCTCATTATTTGTTATCCGTGTTTGTCGGCTCTTTTCTTGCTTTGCCTGCTTCTGTGTTCGTATGCTTGCTCTGAGCTTTTTGTGCCTTGCATTTGTGGCTTGTGCCTTTTATTTGTAGTGTCTTTTGTGCCCTGTTTTTTTCCTTGCGCCCATTTTCATTTGCTTGTTTTGCTATTGGAGTGGTTTCGCCTGTTTGGCCTGCCCGTATGGTGATGCTTTTTTGTTAGGACCTCTAGGCCTTTTCTTCCTTGCTAGTTTGTCGTGCTTTTGGGTTTTGTTAAGTTTCTTTGTGTTTGTATATGCTTTTTGGCTCTTTTGCTCTTGGTTTGCCTGCTCTTTTTTGTGTCGCATGTTTGCTTGTCATGTTTTCCTGCTCCCGCATTCGTTTGATTGCTTTGTGCTTTTTGTAGTCCGTGTTGCTGCTTTTGCTTCGTCTTGCTTGCTATGTGCCTTTTTCTTTCCTTTTGTATCTTGTTCGTTGCTTTTTTTGTCGTTGGTATCTTGTTCCTCCTTTTATCCTTCTTTCGATATCTTTAGTAATAATTATAAAAAAAATAAAAATAAAAACAAAAAAACAGGCTTTCTTTCTCCCTCTCTCTTAGCCGGAGGTCTACCCGGAAGCAGTCTCCTTACCCGTTAAGGGTAGGGGTATGACCTGTCTACATTTCACCTCCCCCATACCCTGCCTGGCGGGATTGGGTATCGTTGTTGTTGCTGTTGTTGTTGTTGTTGTTGTTGTTGGTTCACTGTTTCAATTCCAATTTAAGCTTTAATTTTTTGTTTCAGTTTGGTTCTAAATTATTGCATGTTCATTTAATTGGTATGATCATTATGTACAAATTTGTCGTCATATACAAAGGAGAGTGAGTAAAAGACAAATGAGGCATGTGGCATTATAAAAATAGTTCTATCAAAACCCTGTGTTTCACACATTAGGACTTTTTTTCTCTTATGTCTATTAGTACATTTAAACGTCCTTTTACAATATACTTTTGAGTTTAACCTACCGTATTTGACTTAAGTATTTGAAACAAAGCTTTTATAAACACAAACACAAATTTACAAAGCTTTTATAAACACAAAGTATTTAATTTAATAACCCAGAAAGTATTTTGTTTACAAACAAAGTACTTTGTAACCTAGAGATAGATGCCCACAAAACTTTGTTTAACTTTGTGATAAAACACTTACACACTTTATGTAAATAGTTTGTAACTTTTTGTAAATACTTTGTAATTTTGTGACACGATAGACACTTTTTAAACTTTGTCACAAAGAAAGAAAGAGTATATCTAACACAAAGTATTTCAAATACTCTGTCACAAAGTTTGTATCAAAAGTTTAAAAAGTATTTGACAATAACCACCATAAAACGAACAATAACCACCATACCCATCTTGTGGCCAATACCTTCCAATCTTTCAATCTTGAACAATCGTTGTTCTTGGTTTTTGTTTCGTTTAGATTATAGAAAAACAAAAAGGTTTATTTCTTGGTAGATCCCGCCATTAAAAAGTTCAAGCCGAAACCAACGAATAAACAAACCACAACCAAAACCACTACCGGGACAGATTTACAAAGAAAAAAGTGTTAGGATTTAACATTTTAGGTAACCAGTTTAGCTACGAGTGCACATCGGAATGGATCTAGTTAAGGCACATAGAATTAACACTAATAAAATAAATAATTATAATAAAGTAAATATTTACTTACCTCTTGATCTTGAACTTGAAACGAGTAGCGGTTAAATTATCGCCTCTACGGTTGTTCACATAAACACGTCAATCGAGTATGAGTTGATTGCTAGTCTACCTTCACGAACCAAACACCTTGTGTTATTCCTGAATCAAAACGCACCACTTGAGCTTAAACCGGAACCAATAAAACCCTAATTAGGGTTTTTACCGAAAACCGAGTAACCGAATAACCAAAGAAACCCTAAAGTGGGTTCGTTTGTGGTCTTATGCCGATCAGATCCCATAAGGGATTATTGATTTCTGATCGTGACACATAGGAGAAAAAGGAATAATATTAAACCATGTAAATAACTATCCATTCATAACATACGTATGCATGAAAGATCATGCATAGGTATATATGCCACATGCTTCTGATTACATATAACTAGGAGGAAAGAAAATAGATTTTACTTAGGGTTGTATATCGCATGACTACTAGGGTATATGAGGTGTCGTATGTATTTGTTTGTATGTGAATTAATAATTATGAGGAGGAGAGTGGGTGTTTATATAGACCAATCTAACCTATTGTAGAATTCAATCTAGGATACCTTCATAATTCTTATCACAATACAACTCTCATCCTTATCTCCTAAATTGATTCCAAAACCCCATTCTAGAAGCAATATGGGCTGGTCAACAAGTGACACCCACAAGGTTCGGGTTTTTGACAATTTTAGTCCATTCGTTTTATAATTTAAATATTCGTTATACTAATTAAACAATTAACGATGAATAACGACTATTTAAATATTATCGTGAAGTAAAACATACTCGATGTGTTTAACGCGTGTGCCCCCAATAGGCTCACATATTCGTAACATATACGTGCTAGCCGAATAATCCAACAAAAAAAAAATATAAACGTATAAGAAACTTAGATCTAACAAAAATGCATGAGTCGGACTTAACATTAAAAAGAAGATACATTAGAAAAAGGGCTTTTATTGACACAAATTTTAATGACGCGTAAAAAAAGTGTAAGTGAGAGTATATTTTTACTTCACTTTTCAAAAAAAGTGTAATCAAAATTCTAGTTTTGCCCAAAGTTAATTTTGTTAATTTTTGAGAAGTGTAAGCAAAAATCTCATCCAAAAGTGTGAGCAAAGCTCTAATTTATACACACACTATACAAAGAGTGAGAAAAAGTGTAGTTTTACTCACATTTTTTGAAAAGCGTAAGCAATAATCTTACTTTTACCCCGCACATTTTAAAAGAGTGTGAGTGAAACTTTAACTTGTATGTAAGGCTAACCGTGGTCCGAAAACCGATTTGCTCAACAACACGGGACTGAGGACTGGACCGGACGAAAACCGATTTGGTCCAAAACACGGGATCGAGGATCGAACCGAAATGTTCGGTCCATGTATGGGTCGGTGCAGTCTAGTTCGGATTGTCGCTCCAGTCTAATTTCGGTTTTAGTACGTTTTTATAGATTGTTTGATGTTCTTGTACGTTTACAGACATTTTTTGTTCGTTTTTTACGTTTTCATTTGCTTTTTTACGATTTCGTTTGGTTTTTACGTTTTCGTATGTTTCCGAAAAAAAAATGTAAAGAAAAAATATATATATTAGTGCCTTTTTGAGTAACTGAAAGATACTGCACAACAATGTATATATTAGTGAAGCAAGTGTGACCAATATAAATGTAAACAAACCATATTTTTGAATATGCTGAACTGGCCATGAACACTGAAATCCATGTCATCTATTTATATTAAAAATACTAATTGGGATCTTACAGGCATTATCTTCAATCATTGCCTAGTCTACCATCTCACACGCACAGAACATTAGGCTGCATTTAGTTGGAGGAAAACACCCTTGTTTTCCACAAAATATTTTGTGGTAAACAGGGAAAACAGAGATCGCGTTCATTTCGTCGTTTTCCAACAAAATTCTCTACAAAACACAAAATCCCTATTTTCTCCATTTATACACAAAACTAGAAAACAATTTTATTTTGTTTTCCCCGTTTTCCTTTTATAACACCCATATCTATTTTCCCCTTATTTTCTACGTTTTATACGTTTTTTTGCCATTTCGTTCGTTTTTTTTCGATTTGGTCCTTTTTTTGCGATTGCGTCCGTTTTTTTACGTTTTCGTCCCTTTTTTTATGATTTCGTCCGTTTTATATGATTTCGTTTGTTTTTTACAATTTCGTTCGGTTTTTTTACGTTTTCGTCTGTTTTTTACGATTTCGTCCTTTTTTACGATTTCGTCCGTTTTTT
>BQNB010173707.1:0-13331 GCA_026074375.1 Tanacetum coccineum
AAAGACTTTTTGTATAGGGTTCCATTAATCATGGTGTACCTGATCGTTTTGCGACGTACCGCTCTAGCCTTCTTTTTATCCTCTGGAAGCATTTCATTTCCCAGGTACTCACATATTGGTGTCATCCATGTGTTGCTCTCTTCTTCTATTACATCGAGAATTTCTTTTTCATTTATGGACTTTTCCTTTAATTCTTCCACAAGCACCTGTTTACTAAGATGCACGAAGCTTGTGGACGCGATCTTGCTTAGGGCGTCTGCCTTCTTGTTTTCACTTCGTGGTATTTGTTTGATGGAAAATTCCTTAAAGCTTTTTGCGAGTGTTTTTACTTTGTTCAAGAGCCGTTAACTTGATTGACCACAAGTCTTGAGTCAACGTGTGCTTGGAAATTCTTTACACCCATTTGTTCTGCGATCCGGAGACCGGCTATTAATGCTTCATACTCGGCTTCGTTGTTAGTAGCCTCAAATCTAAACCTCATGGCCTATGTGAACTCTGCCCCTTCTAGTTTTGTTAGTATCAGTCCTGCTCCTGAGCAGTCTACACAGGATAATCCGTCCGTGAACAAAGTCCACGGCTCCGGTAGTTCTTCCGGTTCTGCCATGAGTTCGTCCAGAGACTCCTCTTCAGGTCGTTCTACGATAAAATCTGCCAATATTTGGCCTTTGATTGCGGTCCTTGGTCTGTATTGGATATCGTATCCTTCCAATTCAAACCTCCATTTCAGCATTCTCCCGGACATTTCTGAACTTGACAATAATTGCTTTATTGGTTGGTCTGTTACTACGACAATCGTGTGTGCTTGGAAGTATCTTTTCAACCGTTTGCTTGCACTGAGCAAGGCTAACACCAATTTTTCCATAGGAGTATAGTTGATTTCCGGACCTCGTAGAGCGCGGCTTACAAAATACACTGGTATTTGCTTGCCTTCCCGGTCCGTCATCAAGACTGCACTGATAGCTTCTTTTGCTGCGGCCAAGTATATGATTAGTTCTTCATGCTCCCTTGGTGCGGTCAGTGTTGGGAGTTCTGCAATAAGTTTCTTCATCTGCTTGAAAGCCGCTTCGGCTTCCTGTGTCCATTGAAAATCGCTCTTCTTTGTACACTTTTTCAAGGTTTTGAAAAAAGGTAACGATTTTTCTGCCGATTTTGACAAGAATCTGTTTAAGCTTGCTAGCTTTCCGTTTAACTTTTGTACGTCCTTAATGCATCTCGGAGATGGCAAGCTAAGGACTGCATCTGCTTTATCCGGACATGCTCTCAACCCGTCAGTGCTTACTTTATAACCTAAGAACATTCCTTCCTGCATTCTGAAGGTGCATTTCTTTATGTTTATCTGCCGGAGGGTTTTGAATGTTTCTGTTATGTCTCGGATGATCTCTTCTTCCGTGCGGCTCTTTATAACCAGGTCATCAACATATACTTCCAGGTTACGTCCAATCTGTTTTTGAAATGCCTTATCCACTAAACGTTGATATGTTGACCCAGCATTCTTTAAGCCAAACGGCATTTTAGAGTAGCAGAATATCCCTTGGCTTGTTATGAACGCCGTTTTTTCTTCGTCTTCTTTTGCCATCTTAATTTGGTGGTATCCTTTGTATGCATCTAAGAAACATTTGAAAGGATACCCGCAGAGAGACTCTACCTTCCAATCTATTTCCGGCAATGGGTAGCAATCCTTGGGGCACGCGTTGTTAAGATCTTTGAAGTCTACACACATTCGCCAGGTTCCATCATGCTTTTTCACCATTACCGGATTAGAGAGCCAGCTGTGATAGTGAACCTCTTTCATTATTCCAGCATCCACCAGTTTTTCCACCTCTTCTTGGATTGCCTTATTTCTTTCCGGTGCCTGCCCTCTTTTCTTTTGCCTGACTGGTGAACATTCCTCCCGGATATTCAAGCGGTGCTCCGCGATGCTTCGTGGGACGCCCGTCATATCAGCCGGCTTCCAGGCGAAAATATCCAAGTTTTGTTTGAGCAAGGAACATAGTTCTTTGCGTCCCTTTTCTGTTAATGTCGATCCTATGGCAACTGTCTGCTCGGGGTATTCCGGGTGAATTGCTACATTTATTTTTTCTTCCAATACTTGGTCTACTGCGGGAGGCTGGATGCTAGGTCCGGAGATCATAGCACATTCCATAGGAATGATTCTGCTGCTCTGTAGCGTTACCGTGCCGTCCTCCACGGGGAATTTTAACATCCCATGTGCTGTTGATGGTACGGCGCGGATTTTCCTTATGCCCGGCCTGCCTATTATTGCATTGTGTTGGGATGGTGACCTGATAACCATGAAGTTCATCCATGCGGAGGTGGAGTGTACTTCATCACCTATTTTGACTAGCAAGGCTATCTGGCCTAGTGGCCAAATGGTCTCTCCACTGAATCCGATAAGGTGAGTGGTGGCCGGAACCATTTGATCCCTTATCTCTTTGCGGAGTTTTACGAAGCAATGTTCATACAAGACTTCTGAGGATGCTCTGCCATCAATATATACTGCACAAAATGCCCGCTCATTTCGGCTTCGATGATCATTGGCCCCTCCGTCCCGTCTTCTTCCCCCAGAGGTGGAAAAGACATTGCCGTCTCCGGAGAGAAGCTTTGGGTAATCCTGGGCTTGGCCACTCTTTCCCATGGTTGGATCATCAGTATAGCCAGAGGTTTATCCTTTCCGGACGCTTCCCCTTTTTTCGGTGCTTTCGGCTTGTCGTTCTGTTTTAATTCTTTGATGAATTGCGACAATTTTCCGGCCTTGATCATTTCATCTATTTGCTTTCTCAGCTGCATGCATTCGTCCGTGCTGTGTCCCGTATCCGAATGAAATTCGCAGTATTTGTTCGGATCCCTTTTCTCCGCAGGAGTTACCATTGGGGGTGGGGCTTTGAACTTTCCTTTTTCCAGAGCAAAAATTTCTTTTGGAGTTTTGGTGAGAAGTGAGAATCTATCCGGCTTACGATCCGGTCTTTGTTTATTTTTGAAGCCTTTCTTGAAATTCGGCTTGTTCCCTCCCTCTGACGGTTTCCATGATGGTGTTTTTCTTTGACCGTGACTGAGTGCAGCAACTTCCCCTTGTAGGAAAGACGTAGTCATTCTGTACATTTCGTCCATAGATCTCGGAATTCTTTCATATAGACGCTTGATTAATCCAGGGTGGGTTATTCCATGCATAAATCCGGAGATTCTCATGCATTCCGGAGCTCCTTCTACGTCCAGGACTTCTGCCTTATATCTTTCCATGAAGTCTTCCGTAGATTCTCCATCTCTTTGCTTGATGTGATGTATCTCCACCGGATCCTTGATATGCTTTGTTTGCTGAAGGTAATTTTCCCTGAACGCTGTTCTTAGATCTTCATAGCTATCAATCGACTCTTTTGGTAGCTTGTCAAACCAAACTCTGGCATTCCCGGTGAGGGTTGAGTTGAACATATGACACCATGTTGGCATTGCCCAACCTTCTGTTTTTGCGGCTGATTGAAATAACTTTAAGTGATCCTCCGGATCCCCGCTTCCATCGTATGTTTTGACATGACTGGGCATCCTAGTCCTCGGGAGACTAAAATGCCGGATCCGAGGTGTGAAGGGGTTTCTTTCCTCGCATGTCCAAGGCTGGGAGAGATCGTCCTCATAAGTGTTCGATCTCTGTCTTCTTGATTTGGACTTCCAGTGACCCCCTTCACTGTCCTCACTTTCTGAGTATTGGTTAGTCGTACGAGATGGTGTTCGCTTTTGTTGACGCCTTCTTGTTTCAACTTCAGTTCTCTTTGCTTGGGGACTTCGCCGACGACTATCAGAACGTGCGGATGTAGCTGGCTCCTTTCTTCCCAACCTATTAAACACGCCTCCTTCTTTCCGTGGCCGGGGCCGCGGTGAAAGGGATCTGTCTTTCTTAAGTCTTTTGAATACACTGGCGTGCGGTGATGGGCTTCGGGAATACCTGTCTCCGCGTCTTCTTCTGGGTTCTGTTCGGGCGGTGGGTGTCTTGGATTCAGAGTAGTGCGATTCTTCACGGCTTCTTATCTTAACTCCGGACTCTTCGCCATAGATCAGTCGTGCTTTTACCGCGTTGAGTTTGTCTTTCTGCTCTTTTTCTTTTTGCATCTTTTCAGCAATGAGCGGCAAAAGTTGATGATAATTTTTGTCGCACATTTCCCTAAGAATCTCGTCAGACATAGGTTCCTCAAGACCCTGGGGACCATTCCTTCCCCCTGTGTTCCTCACGCGGACGTGGATTGTTTGTGATTTGTTCGTGAGTGCTCATGGTGAGTTTTTAGGAAAACGTGGTTGCGTAAGCGTCCCACGGATGGCGCCACTTGTTAGTACAAAATTCGTGTCGGGTTAGCGAGGTGCTGGAAGTCCCTTGTCGGGTCGGGCCTCCAAGTGACTTGAATGCTGGATCTTGTACTAGAGCAAGAGAAGTGATGATTTTCTGCACAATTAAAAGTAAACCGTTAGCCTTACCGTGGGGACGGACCCCACGATTAGACTCCGGCGTGAGAGTAAGTATTCATATTGTCAGAGTATGTGTCAGAGAGAATAAGAATAATTGTGTACCTTTTGGGATGTATTATGACCCCTATTTATAGGTGTCTAGTACTAGGGTTTCATAGTATTTCGTGTGTTACTTTAGTAGTGGCCGGAGAGGGTCCCTTGCCGGGCAAGGGCCGCGACAATCGTGTAAATGGATGCAGATGTCTGGCGGACGGATCGTCTATAGAGGAACCGCGGACGGATCGTTCTACAAGCGGATCCGAGGACGGATCGTTTAATGTTCTGGGCCGAGCCACCCCCACGCGAGATTGGGCTTTACCATGGCCAGGTTTAGCTAAGCAGCCCAAGTGATAATGTGGCCCAAGCCCAGAGGCTTGGTATACCCATTATACGTCATCACTTATGATTTTGGTTTTCTTGCGAAACTAAGTCCTTTTAGCGAAAATGTTAGTTTGCGTGATTGAGTGATTTTGGACTAATGGTTAAAATAATGTCTGCTAAGGTTTTAATGCTATGTTTGTATAACTCTGATGAAGACGTTTAGATTAGCCACCAAAAAAGGAGCAGATAACAGCAATCCAAAACACCCTTTAATATGTGCGCTCTTTGTTTTTTTGGCCATTTTTCATTTTCGCTTAGTTTTTAGCTGTAAAGTTTATAACTTTATGCTTAATTTGGTGTGGGTTTGGTAACTGATGTTCCACAAACCCTTGAAACATGCCATGTGATTGAGCATGATATTGGCAGTTATTTCAACCATATTTTTTATATATTTTTCGTTTCAACACATTAGTTCTGTAACCAATCTTATGGCTGAGGTGCGATAATATGTTTATAGCACATTGAATAAACTTATACATTGAACAATATCGTAAAAAGAGGACCTTATGGAGTTTAAACAAAGAGTTAATAAGTACGTGGTATCCATTTGAAATTCCATTTAATTTGTTTTTATTCATATTGGCATTGAATTAGAGGAAAGCTTAATTCAAATGGTTGTACATCTGCTTTATTGAGGAAATGTTGAGTATGGGTCTGAATTTTTTTTTTATTGTGAAGGTGTTTCGATTGCTTATTAGAACTGCGTTGGATGCTTTCCTTACCTGATGGTGCGAGGTTCCATATTCCTGGATCCACAAAAAAAAGCCAAAAAAAATATAGACTGGGAATCTGACTTGCAGTGACGGGAGAAGTATATACAAGTTTCGCACTATATGGTAAACTAGAACAAGTGTTTGTCCGATCCTTTTTTTAAAGTTTACATTATTGTACATTATACCTTTATATAATATAGTGTTGGATGGATAATTTGTTTGTGATGAATAACATAATGTTTCTCTTTGTGTTAACAGAGGTCAGGACGTGTTGAGAAGCAGATAGAATGGCGTAGATGGAAATCGATTGAAGCTTGCTAGATCACAAGGGAAAATGATTCAGATAACTGTAGGACAAGAGTATACAAGGTACAAATGTACAATCTTCTATAAAGTTTTGTAGCTTTTGCTTTTACCACATGTATTATAATCGCATTACGTCTACGTCGTGTCTCTTGCAACAATCAGGCTGTTAGGGAACTTAGCATGGGCCCACTTGCAGATGGACAAGTCATGAGTCAACATTTGCCTGCAAGTTCTTTATACCCATTTTTTCTGCGATCCAGAGACCGGCTATTAGTGCTTCATATTCGGCTTCATTGT
Source organism: Tanacetum coccineum (assembly GCA_026074375.1). NCBI lineage: Eukaryota > Viridiplantae > Streptophyta > Magnoliopsida > Asterales > Asteraceae > Tanacetum > Tanacetum coccineum. The sequence goes on from BQNB010173707.1 coordinate 6,186, forward strand.
TAGTGGCCTCGAATCTAAACCTCATGGCATATGTAAATTCTGCCCCTTCCAGATTTGTTAGTATCAGACCTGCCCCGGAGCCGTCTACGCAGGACGGGCCGTCTGTGAACAATGTCCACGGCTCCGGTAGCACCTCCGGTTCTGCCATAAGTTCGTCCGGAGACTCTTCTTCCGTCGTCCACAATAAAATCCGCAAATTTGGCCTACATATATGCGGTCCTTGTGTCTGTATTAGATGTCGTATCCTTCCTAAGCTCGAAACTTCCACTTCAGCATCAACCAGATCTTTTCGAACTTGACAAACAGCTGCTTTATCTTTGATTTGATATATTACAACGACCGTGGTCTTGGAAGTCTTTTTCAATCGTATGCTTGCACTGAGCACGGCTAAGCACCAACATTTTCCATAGGGGTATAGTTTGACTTCCAGGCCTCGTAAGCTCGGCTTACGAAATATACTGGTATCTGACCTGCCATCACTGTCCGTCGGATTAATACCGCACAATAGCATCTTTTGTGGGGGGGGGGGCGGCAGCAAGTAAAACATGACTAATTCCTCACGATCCCTTAGGAGCGGTAAGTGTTGGAGTTCTGCAATAAGTTTATCATTTTTTGAAGGCCTCTCGCTTCGGTGTCCATGAAAATCGCTCTTTTTTGTGCAATTTTCAGCGGGTTTTTGAAAAAAGGTAACGATTTTTCTGCTGATTTTGACAAGAATCTGTTTAAACTTGCTAATTTTCCATTTAGCTACTGCACGTCCTTGATGCATCGCCGGAGAATGGGCAAGGCTGAGGACCGCGTCTGCTTTAATCAGACATGCTCACAACCCGTTGATGCTTAATTTGTAGCCTAAAAACAATCCTTCCTGCATTTTGAAAGTGCACTCTTCCGGGTTACACTTTCATGTTTATCTGTCGAAGGGTTTTGAATGTTTCTGTTATGTCTCGGATGATTTCTTCTTTCGTGCGGCTCTTTATCACCAGGTCATCGACATATACCTCCAGATTACGTCCAATTTGCCTTTGGAATGCCTTATCCACTAATCGTTGATATGTGGATCCGGCATTTTTTAGACCGAACGACATTTTAGAATAGCAAAATATTCCTTGGCTTGTTATGAACGCCGTTTTTTCTTCATCCTCTTTTGCCATCTTAATCTGGTGGTAACCCTTGTATGCATCCAGAAAACATTTGAAAGTAAATACCAGCAGAGGGGAATCCACCTTCCAGTCTATTTCTGTAATGGATAACAATCTTTGGGGCATGCGTTGTTAAGATCTTTGAAGTCCACACACATTCGCCAAGTTCCGTCATGCTTTTTGACCATTACCGAATAGAGGAGCCACTGTGATAATGGACCTCCTCATTATTCCAGCGTCACTAATTTTTCCACTTCTTCTTGGATTGCCTTATTTTTTTTTTTCTCATTCTGGTGCCTGTCCTCTTTTCTTTTGCCTAACCGGCGAATATCCCTCCCGGATATTCAAGCGGTGTTCCGCGATGTTTCGTGGGACGCCCGTCATATCAGCTGGCTCCATGGCAAAAAATCCAAGTATCGCGTATTGGAGCAAGGAAACATAGTTCTTTTGCGTCCTTTTTATCTGTTAATGTGGATCCTATGGAAACTGTCTGTACCTGAACGTTAGTCCGGTGGAATTGCTAATATTTAATTTCTCTTCCAGTGCTTGGTTTGATGCGGACTCTTGGATGCAAGTCCGGAGATCATAGCACTCCATAGGTATGACTCGTACTGATCCCTTATCTCTTTGCGGAGTTTTATGAAGCAATGTTCATACAAGACTTCTGAGGATGCTCCGCCGTCAACGTATACCCTATGCACAAAATGTCCGCCCATTTCGACTTCGATGATCATTGGGCCCTCCGTCCCTTCTTCTTCCCTTAGGGGTGGAAAAGACATTGCTGTCTCCGGAGAGAAGCTTTGGGTAATCCTAGGTTTGGCCACTCTTTCCCATGGTTGGATCATTAGTATAGTCAGAGGTTTATCCTTTCCGGATGCTTCCCCTTTTTTCGGTGCTTTCGGCTTGTCGTTCTGTTTTAATTCCTTGATGAATTGCGACAGTTTTCCGGCCTTGATCATTTCATCTATTTGCTTTCTCAGCTGCATGCACTCGTCTGTGCTGTGTCCCGTATCCGAATGAAATTCGCAGTATTTGTTCGGATCTCTTTTTTCCACAGGAGTTACCATTGGGGGTGGGGCTTTGAACTTTCCTTTTTCCAGAGCAAAAATTTCTTTTGGAGTTTTGGTGAGAAGTGAGAATCTATCCGGCTTACGATCCGGTCTTTGTTTATTTTTGAAGCCTTTCTTGAAATTCGGCTTGTTCCCTCCCTCTGACGGTTTCCATGATGAAGGTGTTTTTCTTTGGCCGTGACTGAGTGCAGCAACTTCCCCTTGTAGGAAAGATGTAGTCATTCTGTACATTTCGTCCATAGATCTCGGAATTCTTTCATATAGACGCTTGATTAATCCAGGGTGGGTTATTCCATGCATAAATCCGGAGATTCTCATGCATTCCGGAGCTCCTTCTACGTCCAGGACTTCTGCCTTATATCTTTCCATGAAGTCTTCCGTAGATTCTCCATCTCTTTGCTTGATGTGATGTATCTCCACCGGATCCTTGATATGCTTTGTTTGCTGAAGGTAATTTTCCCTGAACGCTGTTCTTAGATCTTCATAGCTATCAATCGACTCTTTTGGTAGCTTGTCAAACCAAACTCTGGCATTCCCGGTGAGGGTTGAGTTGAACATATGACACCATGTTGGCATTGCCCAACCTTCTGTTTTTGCGGCTGATTGAAATAACTTTAAGTGATCTTCCGGATCTCCGCTTCCGTCGTATGTTTTGACGTGGCTGGGCATCCTAGTCCTCGGGAGACTAAAGTGCCGGATCCGGGGTGTGAAAGGGTTTCTTTCCTCACATGTCCAAGGCTGATAGAGATCATCATCGATGTTTGATTGCTGTCTTCTGGACCTGGATTTCCAATGACCTCCTTCACTGTCCTCACTTTCCGAGTATTGGCTAGTCGCACGAGAAGGTGTTCGCTTTTGTTGACGCCTTCTTGTTTCAACTTCAGTTCTTTTTGCTTGGGGACTTCGCCGACGACTATCAGAACGTGCGGACGTAACTGGCTCCTTTCTTCCCAACCTATTAAACACGCCTCCTTCTTTCCGCGGCCGGGGCTGCGGTGAAGGGGATCTGTTCTTTTTGAGTCTTTTGAATACACTGGCGTGCGGTGATGGGCTTCGGGAATACCTGTCTCCGTGCCTTCTTCTAGGTTCTGTTCGGGCGGTTGGTGTCTGGGATTCAGAGTAGTGCGATTCTTCACGACTTCTTATCTTAATTCCGGACTCTTCGCCATAGATCAGTCGTGCTTTTACCGCGTTGAGTTTGTCTTTCTGCGCGTTGAGTTTGTCTTTCTTGTTAATTCTTTTTGCATTTTTCAGCATGAGCAGCAAAGTTGATGAAATTTTTGTCGCACATGTTTTAGATATCTTCAGACCTAGGCTGTCCTTCATGACCATGGGACCATTCCTATTCCCATGTGTTCCTACGGCGGATCGTGGGAGTGTTTGTGTTTTGTTCGTGAGTGCTCATGGTGGTTTTTAGAAAAACGTGGTTGCGTAAGAGTTCCCAGGATGCGCTCCACTGTTAGTTCAAAATTCGTGTTGGCTTGGCTAGACGGTCGAAGTCCTTTGTTTGGGCCGGGCGCATCAACTGTCTGTTTTAGTTACCGCGGTTGGATATTGATGTTTTAATTTGTACTACTTAGCGCAAGGAAGTGATGATTTTTTTGCACAATTAAAAGTTTACAACGTTAGCTTACAGATGGGCCGGATACATAATACTTGTCAAAATACGATATGATTCGGCGTGAGAGAACGTTAGTGTATGGTTTACATGAGGAAGAGTAAGTATTCTTATTGTCAGAGTATTATATGTGCGTGAGAGAATCAGAATAATTGTTTTGCGTCTGCCTATTTAGGAGGTATCGTATGCCTCCCTAATTTATAGGATCTAATTCTTGCCTTCTGTATAGTACTAGGCGTTTCCTGTATTTCCGGTTACTTTAGTAGGCTGGTCGTCGTGCTGTCCTGGTCGGGCAGGGGAAAGGGAAAGGGTGAATCAGCAAACAATAGTGTTCCTAGATACGGGGATTCGATCTATAGTGGGATCCGTGACGGATGGTTTATATTGGATCCGCAGGCGGTTTTAATATACTTTGATAAACAAAAATGTAATTCTTATTTGCATATTCTTTTCTTCCTTATGTGGTTTAATTAATCTTTTTTTTCTTTATTGTGTGCTTCCAATTTTAAAGCCAAGCCAAGTATATAGCAAGTCTTTTTCTTTAGCATCAATTAGTATACTTTATTCTGTAAGTCTATAACACTCATATTTCCCAGAAAGAGAAACAACACTACAATAAATTAATACTCACGTGTGCATGTAATTAATTTTTCTATACCGTTAAGTAGATAACCTTGTGTTTACGATTGGAGAGATCAATTTCTTACACCATGGACACTATATTGCAGTTATACTATATTTGGAAATCGCAACCTCTATATAACTCGTGTTAAACTTGTATTTTTCACGCATTAAAACTCATAAGCTAGCTTCGCTAAATTTTCATTTCTTTTATATCAAATGATATCATGTATAATTTTATGAAGAAATGAGTGTGTTGATCGATTGGGCTAAAACTACAAACTAATCTATTGTTATAGAATTAACACATTACTAATATTTTGAGCTATGCGCTTGTTTTGCAGGGTTAGTCTATTCTAAACGAGGAACACAATCTTTTTGGCCCGGGTGCATTTTAGAAAATCGAGGTTTTTTACAAAAACTTACACTACGCCGCAAAATCCATGGGGGTCCCGGGACACCCCTGGTTCCATCCATGGATGTTGGGGGCTTCATTATGTACGATCACTACAATGATTATGGTCGACATTAAGGTCTGACCCATGGGTTCTCTACCATGTCCCGTGAGTCCAGTTCTACTGTAAATAATACTTTTAAGCACCTCGGATGCACAAAATACATTTGTACATCTTTTAGGCATGATGAGGAGTTTAAGAACTTTACTGTACCGGGAGTCATTAGGGCGCTTATATACCATACTATTGCGGGACACACGTCACCCATGAGGTTTAATTCGGTATTACAATATGCAAGATTTAGTTCGTTGGTATCACAATCTGCAAGGTTTTCGTTAGTGGCATCAGAACCTAACTCGGATTTGGGTAAAGACGAGGACAATAACGAAGAAGTTGCTAGTCCCATTTTGAAAAGGTCTCATACATTTATGCAAATTATTTACGTAGTATAATTTAAACGAAAGTAGGAAGCCAATTTTAATCTCCATTTCATTTGTGTTATGTTTAATACAGGCAAGATTGAGATAAAAAACTTGTTCACCGGAAAACTGAATTTGTTGATACGTTAAAGCATTACTGGTTGGGTGTTAAGCTTCTTGGTGTTGACTTAAAGCATTACTGTTGGGACGAGTGTTAGTAGGACAGTTAGACAACAACTGACAAAATTTTTGGGTATAGTTCCAAGGTCCCGTGGGATGCTTTCCAGCTTATCGCTATCTCACCCGTGACCATTCTGGATGTTAGAAACTGCGCTAAACTCTATGAACAAGTGTCAAGTTAAATGGTATATATATCAAGTTGCATGAATTACAACTGGAAATTATCATTTGTAGTTAGGTTTCAATCTAGGTTACAACAACACTCCAGGGTAAAAACGATTGAAACAATTCATTACTCAAATAATCAAGGGCTTGTGTTCTAGTGGTACGTCACTTTGTGTGAGAAGCTCTCCAACTAAATAGTTATGAATCCAAGTCGTGTTCAGAATATGTGAGGTAGATTTGTCATGTGAATATTGTGAGATAGTTAAAATTGTCGTTAAAAAAATTTCATTACTCAAATGCGAATACGGTTTCGTAAACATTGATACTATACTAGATTTTATAATCGATAGCTAAATGAAAATTTAACTTCAACTAAAGGTATATGGGTTTTTTGATAAATTAGTAATATTATACGTAGTATTAATATTACTAATTGTAATAACGATATGATAATGGTAGTAGTTGTTGTTTATTAATAAATTTTAAAGTATATGGGTATTTTTGTTAAATATATAAATTATTTTTAAATATAATTGAAAATTTTACACTTAAGTTTATCAAATTAGATTTAAAATTAACTTCTTATTAAAGAGTCCATGACATGAGCGGATACATTAAAACGAGGGATTTCGCGCCAATTCTCAACAGGATCAATGAAACAAAAACTATCACAAAGATTCAGTTTCAAAAGACAAAACTCAATGGAACCTCGTACAAACAACATTAACACACGTTTCAGTTTCGGAAGACAATCATCCTTGGACCCAAGAACAACACCCACGTTAAATAATACCACAAAAGATGGGCTGCATGAAATGATGAGTTTACCAGGAAACCTGGACTCAACCATGCAGTTGTTATTCGTTGCATGTAAAGGTGACGTGGCAGGGGTTAAGGAGGTGTTGGATGAAGATGGGGTTGATGTGAATAGTATTGATCTTGATGGACGTACTGCTTTGCATATTGCTGCTAGTGAAGGTCATGTGGAGGTGGTGAAGTTTTTGTTGTCGAGGAAGGCGAATATCGATGCTCGGGATCGCTGGGGGAGTACGGTATAATTTTCGCGTTTTATGATGGTTTTGTGTTGATTTGTATGCTTATTGCCTGGGGCTAGGTCCTTGTGGAAGGTCAGCGGGTTGACCACGGGGCCCGCTGATCTAAACGTGTTAAAGAATTAGCTAGTTGGTTTATTTTGCGCGTTTTATGATGGTTTTGTGTTTAGGCTGATGTACAGCTAGGTGCTTATTATGTGGGGTTAGGTCTTGGATCTAAACATGTTAAGGAATTAGCTAGCTAGCAGGTTTATCTTTAGCGAATTATGATAGTTTTGTGTTTGGGTTGATTTATAGCTAGATGCTTATTGCGTGGGGCTAGGTCCTTGTGGAAGGTCAGTAGGCACGGGGCCTACTGATCTAAACAACAACAACAACAACGATACCCAATCCCGCCCGGGCAGGGTATGGGGGAGGTGAAATGTAG
>BQNB010173708.1:0-13331 GCA_026074375.1 Tanacetum coccineum
ATTAAAAATTAAATCCTAAAAATTTTATAAAAATTACACTAAATAAAGAAAGTGTGCAGAAATTTTATGAAAATAAAAGCCCTAATTTTTTACTTTTTGCTTAAAGTTTAATTAAACTAATTAAAACCTAACCCTAACTATTAATTATAACTTAATAAACTAATTAAAAACTAACTGTGAAAAAGACTTAAGGACTAACGGACTAAAACATTTAACGGGCAAGGATTAACTGGAAAATAACTAAAACAGAAAAATTACAGGAATGGTCCTTGAGGACTTACCCCGACAACAAACTAAGTCCAATTATAAGCTCAAATTCAAAAAGTGCTTATTACTAAAAACTTAAAAGAGCAAAGTTGTAAAGGAAGCTAGGGAGAACAACTTTAACAAAAGCACTATAGTCTGAAAATAACAAATAAGCTCAATAAGGGCTTATTTTTAAACTGACCTCAGAAAGTGGGGTTTAACCCTTAGTTTTAGAAAATAAGCTATGAAAAACTCAATACTAGATAAAAATGTAAAAGGAAAGAAGTTCTAAAGAGCTTATGATGTGCTTACTCTAAAATTGCAAAGAAATCTAACCTAAAGATGCTTTTTAGCTACTGAAACTAAGCATGATTTAAGCAAACTCAGGAAATAAGCAAGATAGCACTAAATCCAAATGAGCTTAAAAGCTTAAAAAGCTAAACTAGACTCTAAAACTTTAAGGGTTTATAAAACTACTTATAATCTATCTAATTAAGCTAGAAAATCTAGACCCATAAGCTAAATTAAAAAAATTTAAATCCTTAAGTTTCTAAGTACTGTTTTTGGCTTTTTTAACTTTTTGCAGCAAAAATAAGCTATGTAAATAAGCTAGAAAATGTAATCTAAGACTTATTCTATATTAATCTATATTAAGACTCAAGTCCTACTGAATTTGATAAGCTAAATCCTGAAATTACTGAACTTAAAACTAGGCTAAAGGTAGCAGTACTAACTGGTGTTAGTACTGCTAGTGTAAAAATTTCAGCAGTACTTTCTCTTGAAAGTACTGCTGATGCAATTTGACTTTTAAGATCAGAATTAAACTATGAAATAAGCTAGGAAATATAAGCTAAAACTAAATTTAAGATAAGCTATAACTAAACTTAATCCTACTGATTTAAGAACCTAAAATCTAAGCTAACAGTACTAACTTATGGTTAGTACTGGTAGTGCAATTCAAGAGTGCACTAAACCAAACACCCCTTTATCATTATGACAGATGTAAGAAAAGCTATTTAGATGGAATCTAATGAACAAGTACTAAATACCAGATAAAAACTAGCTTAAAACAAACTTAATTAACAAATCTTAACAACTAAATAAGCCTTAATCTAAGATATAAACTATTTTACTATATTTTTGGTTTTTTAGAGGTTTTTAAGACAAATATATGAAAGACTAAGATCTAAACTAATTTAATCAAAAACAGATAAACAACTATGATTATTAAGCTAAATTATACTAAAATAAGCACTAATAAGCAAAGAGAATAAGCAAATAAGCAATATTAAGCATATAAACTAATAACTAAGCAATTTAAACTAAAATTAGAGATAAATGAAAAGAAAAACTTACTTCATCCTTTAGCTAAACAAAAGGAACCAATAAAGGCAGCTACAACGCCCTAACTTATTAATTAGCTAGTTATAAGTCTCCCTCGGGATGGCTTCCAGTTAAGATCCCCTTACCCAAAAGCTCAAATTTAGAAGATCCATATGAGATTAAACTGATTTAAGGTTTAGATAAGATTAATACTAAATTCAAACAGCTCTATTCAGCTTATAAAAACTGAAAGAGCTTATATGAGCTTATTAAAAGAGATTTATAAGAAAGAAATTTAAAGTAATAACACTGAATTTTATTACTAGAACCTTGATTACATTACTGAAAAGAAATTACAAAACGATTTTAAGGTAAATAAGCTAAAACAATTAAGCTAAAATTTCTAATTAAGCTACTACTTCCTAAAAAAAACTACTACTTACACTTTATTTTGTGTCCTGAAAACTAATAGTTCTACTATTCTTTACTATCTTTCAGTCTCTATATTAAATAAATACATATACTAACTATAATACCCCCTCCCGACAACGCCAATATACAAAAAAACCTACCTAACCAAAACTACTAACTGTAACACATCATACTACTACTGAGTATACTACTTACTTACTACTACATTAAGACTCTATAACTATTTCTCTACTTTCTACTTACTTTTTATCTTTACTACTTTCTAACTTTACCGTTATTACTAATACTCTTTCTTTTACTTTACTAAACTACTTACTTATACTACTTCTACATGTTTAAGAAAAAACTAACATCAACATTTTATTTTTTGCTATTTACTTACCTAGACTCGACATCTTACTTCACTCTACTTTACTACTTCTACTTTTTTAACTTTATTATCTTTATTTACATTTTTCCTACTTTACTGACTATCTTCCTTCTCACTTGTCACTTGACTTTATACACTCTAAATTTTACCTTTTTATTTAACTCTTCTCTTCCAAGTTGTTGACTTAATGGTGAAACCTTTTAAAACTTACTTTGATCATACTAAAACTTACTTTACGTCTTTACTTACATTGTTACTTATCATCCCCTTACTTTTATATACCACATACAATTACAAACTAACTACTTAGCACTACTTACTTTGACTTTACTAAACTACTACATCCTTACTGTCTTCTAATATACTGACTTAACTCTCTTTAAGTACTTCTTTTATACTACTTTATACTACTATAAAAACTACTTTAACTACTATTGTTTACAGACTCATTGACTTTGTACTACTCTACTTGTACTTTAATACTAAACTATGAATCCTCTTCTTACTTTACTTCCTTAACTCTACTCATTTACTCTGATACAATCTGTATCTACAACCGTTCTTCACTATACTACGGTACATTTCTTACTTACATCTACGTGTTACAAAATACTACAGTTTATTCCTATTTTATAGTATTGTTTTTTTGTTGAAACCCTTTGTATGTGAAAAGATGAGGCCTATTTGATAGGTCCTGACAAGAAGCATCTTTAGGATCTCTAGCCCTCCCTCCAAACTTTCAATCTTGGCCAATCATTTCTTTAATCATTTGAGCTTTATTTGTGGCCGTTTGATCAAGCTGTGGACACCTGAGGATTGCCAGCGTGTCATTCCATTGATGTGACGTTTACATAAATTTGTGCTTTCACCATTGTTGATGTGGCCTTTGATTGGGAGAGGTTAAGTAATCCTTTGATAAAGACTGATTTGTCCCTTCATTTGTGTTAGTAAGCTCATGAATTGACCTAAGCACCCTTTAATTTGGAAAACCCCTTTGATTTACCCTGGATGGTGAAACGGGGAAGAAAGGTGAATAGTAACACCTTTGGCGCCCTTATTTCGACAGTTAAAACTGTTGGAGTTTGGGGAGTTTGCACTTTTGGTCCCTCTCTTTCTTTTCCCTTTTTCAAGTTATAAATAACTTTCGGGATTTGCAAGATTGGCCCTTGAGGCTTCATAAAAGAGGAGATGGCTAGGGATTTGGCTTCGGCTTTGTATCTTTGGCTTCTTTTTGAACTCTTCTGATTCTCGTGTCCGTGTTTGCTTGCTTTTGACTGTTTTCTTGTGATTTTTGACTTATCCATACCTGCACACACAAAACATAAATACAAGCATATTTTTGCTATTTTTGGTCTGTTTTGGGTTTAATTGGGTTATTTTAAGTATAAACGGTTATGTGTATTCTACACTTATCAAAAATCAAAGTACCCCGTGGTTTGCTGATATAGCAAATTACCACGTGGGGAATTTTCTAATCAAAGGAATGTCAACTAAACAAAAGAGGAAGTTTTTCAAGGATGTAAAGCATTACTTTTGGGATGATCCCTATCTCTTTCGTACATGTGCGGATCAAATTAATCCTAGGTTTGTATTACGGCCAAGAAGCTCTTGAAACCCTCACAGCTTTTCATGAAGGAAGATAACCCACCGAGGCCCATATGAGTGCTAATCTTCACCAACGCTCGAAAAGTATTTGATGCCGGTTTCTTTTGGCCTACAATTTATAAGGATGCTTATGAATTGATCAAATCTTGTGATGCATGTCAAAGACAAGGCAAAATTTCACATCAAGATGAGATGCCTTAAAATGCTATCCAAGTTTGTAAAATTTTCGATGTATGGGGTATTGATTTTATGAGACCTTTTCCGTCGTCTAGAGGTAACAAATATTAGGTATAGTATGCAGTCAATTTATCTTTCCAAGATGGGTTGAAGCTAAGGCGCTCCCACCACGATGCTAGAGTAGTTGTCAAATTTTTGAAATCCCTTTTCTCCCGATTTGGTGCACCGAGAGCTATCATAAGCGATCGTGGGACCCATTTCTGTAATGACAAATTTGATAAAGTTATGTCTAAATATGGTGTCACACATCGTCTTTCTACCGCTTACCACCCTCAAACTAGTGGTCAAGTCGAGGTGACGAATCGTGGACTTAAAAGAATCTTAGAAAGGACGGTAGGAGAAAACCGTGCCTCATGGTCAGACAAGTTAGACGATGCTTTATGGGCTTTTAGATTTTTGACTCATCCGTACCTGCACACACAAAACACAAATACAAGCATATTTTTGCCATTTTTGGTTTGTTTTGGGTTTAATTAACCACTTACAAGACTCCAATCGGATGCACGCCCTACAAGCTAGTTTATGGAAAATCGTGTCATTTACCAGTTGAGCTAGAACACAAGGCATATTGGGCTCTTAAGCATGCCAACTTCGATCTCAAAACCACGGGTGATCATCGAAAGCTCCAACTCAATGAACTTAACGAGCTTCGAGATCAAGCTTATGAGAATTCATTAATCTACAAGGAGAAGACGAAGAAACTTCACGACTCAAAGATCAAGAATCGAATCTTCAATGTCGGTGATCAAGTCTTACTTTTCAACTCCCAATTAAAGATTTTCTTCGGAAAGCTCAAGTCCCGATGGTCCGGTCCTTTTACTATTACCGAAGTTTTTCCTTATGGTACTGCCAAATTGTCTCATCCTAATGGTTCTAATTTTAAAGTCAACTGCCACCGTCTTAAGCATTACTATGGAGGAGATACACCACCATTGGTTATCCCGGATCTCCAAACTTTCCCTAAAGACAACTAAATTCAGGGATCGAGTCAAGCTTATAACTCGATGACCAAAAACAAGCCGCTTCATGGGAGTTCACCCCATGCTTATCCATTTTCTTTCTATAATGTGTTATGATGTGTTATGGCTGTTCTCTTCCAGTTTCTTGTTGTTTGTTGTTTGTTCTTGTGCATTTTTGCAAGATTGACCTAACAATTTCTGAAGACTCTCGCGTCCAGTGTTTTATCCCGTTTCACTCGAGCTTCTCATCCTTTGTTTGAAATTAGTTTGGGGAGATCCGATATCCTTTCATCTTATCGATTCACGTTTTATCCTTGCATAATTCCATAAACGGCTTAGATTTTCCGTAACACCCGACTTTGAAACAATAGAGGCCAATGTTTCGTTTTTGTTTAGGAGTGGAATCAATCGATTTGAAAGTGCAGCCTTATTGTTTTGTTCTCACGTACCCGTTTTCCCCCAAAAATAGCAAAAAAATTTAAAATTTTAAAGTTCTTATTTGTGAAAAAAAATGAATAAAAAAAATAATATAAAAAATATTAGTTTTAAAAAAATATCTATAAGTTTAAGACACGAATGTAGGATTCCGTTGGTGAGAATATGAAGAAATTTTTTGACCCCGATCGAACGTTGAAGAAGTTCTAGCCTTTCTCCTAACACTTAAAGATAATAGTTGAGCTAGTCTCATGTAGACTTTAAACATGCTAGACTTGAATCATTAGTAAATGAATACTTGTGCTAATCTCAAGTAGATTTTAAATATGCCGTAATTGGATTTTATATAGGCCTAAGTATTATGCGAATCTCTTTATTAAGATTTTAAATTGCAAGTAATAAGAGATGATGAGTGGTTTGATTACGAGTTGGATGCTAACAAGGTTTATTTGGAAAACTTAAAGGCTTATAAGAATAACTTGTGGTTTTTCTTCCCCGGATTCTTAAAATGATTAATTATACGTGTTCTCTTTAATTTTTACAAATTAGAGTTTTGCTCTTAAAAGTCTAATTAAGCAAATTAGAGAAAAAGCTGTATCGATGATGAAGGTCAATCATCGTTGGTAACAAATAAGAAGTTTTAGTTCAAGATTATACTTTGGTTTTCTAAAACGAATTTTTCTATTTGCAAAAATAAAGTGTTAAATAAAAAACATATAAATTGTGTAGTTGGTAATAACAAGGATGCAAGTTATAAAACCTCGTTTAATAATTAATATACAAACTCCATCGCATAAAGTTACATGGGCAGTTGTCGGTTCGCATCCTATGTGACCTTCGAAAGAAAGGCGAAGGATGTATATTTAGGGTTGGTATCATAATAAGTACACGAGCTCTTGTCGGAGGCGTGGCCGATGTGTCGTCGAAAGAAAAGTGATACCAGTTCCTAGCCTAATATGTAAATAATATAATAATGTTGTAATTAGAAATGAATAGTAAGAAGTTTCATTTCCTAAAAACCAAGGTATTTCTTTTGAACTACGTTTGCAAAAGTCTACAAGGCTTTTTCATCGAAAGTTCATGCATCTCGATTATTATTCTTTGGATGGGGTGTCAAAAGCCTTAGCACTTACCCGATGACGGTGGGATGTTAGAGAAGAAAGTCATTCATGGGAACAAGTGAACCAACGATGTCTTAGCTAAGGAGGTTTTTGTTTGCTTTGAGTTGTGAACTATTAAGTGATTAACTAATAGCCCAAAAGGACCATTGTAAAGCTTGGTCGATTTCAACAATCTAAATTGTAGATATAATGGTTTAAATAATTTGAGGCACACACGACTTAAATAAATAGATTATGTGTCGGGGAAGAAAATTCCCAATTTGTAAAATATAAGTAAGTCTTAGCATCTTAGCTCGTACTTAACGGTGATCTTATTTTTAAGCTTAGCATGGGAAAGGTGAAAAATCGGGAATGACGAAGTTATCTTTTAGACACTTAATTGTGCTTTTTGTTCTATGATCCTTAAAGTTACCAATGAGGTAATGAAAACAATACATTATGTCAACACAAGAATAAGTTGTAGTTTAGAAAGTAATTATTAAGAAAATAAAAAAAATAAAAAAATAAAAAATCTATAAAAATGGGATTCGTATGTTTTATAACTTGTGATCTCTTTCTCTCTCTCACAAAGCTCTTTGCTACTTTCAAAGTTTAGTTGGGGAAGTTCCGGAGGTATTTGGTATAAGGCAAGTAATATTGCTGAGGACACGCCATCGTTTAGTTTTGGGGAATTTGTGATAAGTGTAAAATACGCATATATTTATACCAAAAATAACCTAAATGACCCAAAACAAACTAAAAATGGCAAAGATATGCTTGTTTTTGTGTTTTGTGTATGCAGGTACGGATAAGTCAAAAATCACAAGAAAACCGTCAAAAACGGGCAAACACGGACACGAAAACGGAAGAGCACAAAGTGTACAAAATCCGGAAGCCAAAGTCAAAGTTGTGGTCAACCTCCAGTCAACCTTGGTCAACAGAAGTCATCCCACAAAATGACAAAATTCAAAATGTTTCAAATCAACCCTCCAAGTTTCAAATGTTACATAAATGGCCCTTGAAGTATTAATGGGCCTTAAACCCTAAAAACCATACCCGGATCCAAAGGCCAAACCAAAAGCCAAATACCTTAGCCCATTACCCTTTTAATAAAGCCACAAGGACCTTTTCTGCCATTTTCCAAAGTCCTTTTACACTACACATAAGATAAACAAAGAGAGGGACTGAATTTGTAATTTCCCAAAAGTTTAAATTCTATTTACCCGTTTTACAGTTATAACAAGCGGGAAAGAACATGTTACTGTTCATCGTCCCTTCCAACTTTCACCGGGGTAAAACGATGGGGCAAATCACAATTAGAGGGTACAAAGGACAATTCAGGGGCTTATGAACAAGATGGAAGGGTCAAAAACGACATTCCATGCCATTCTCATTAATTAAATCAAGCTAGATGCCACGTGGATGTGGGAAAGCACAGAAGGATGATGGATTTTGCTCTTTAAGCACTCACAAAACTAGCACAAGCTGTCACATCAAAGGAATGACAGCTTGGCTATCCGTGTGACTACCACTTGATCAAACGGCTAAGAATCATTCTTCAATGATTAATAGATTGAATGGTGATGATTGAAAGGAGCTTGGGAAGCAAGGCAAGGCCTAGAATCTTCGTCAACAGGCTATAAATAGCCTCACTATCACACACACACACACCACCTAGTTTTTTAGTAGCTTTTAGTTAGTAGCTTAAATTTAGCTTAATTTTCAACTTATGTAATTTCATTTCAAGTTTTTTGTAATCTCTCCCTTTAAGTATTGTAATCAAGTTTTACATTAATGAAAACTTAGTTTAATTTTGAATAATCTTTTATAAGTTCTCACTTTTCTCCTTAAATGATCATAAGCTACTATAAGCTCAGCAGCTCTCATGAGTCTATAAGCTCATGATTTGAGCTTAATTTGGTTTTAATCATACATTGAATATCTAAAATCAGTTAATCATATTTACCTTTGCTTTTTGGACTTTGAAACTCATGGAAGGAGAGCCAAAAAGGGAAGGGCTCTCAAGGACTATTACTGGCTTATTTTAAATAAGCCAGAGCTAGTAGATAAGCTCTAAAGAGCCTAATAGCTTCTGTTAAGCTGAAGCATCCTGTAAGTTTTCTATTTACTTCCTTGTCCTTTAATTTTAGCTTAAATATTGCTTATTAGTGTAGATTTGTTTAATAGCTTAATCTATTTGCTTATTAGTGCTTATTTACCTTATTCCTAGCTTATTAAATGTGTTTGTTTATCTGTTTTTAGCTTAAGTGTTTTAGAATTTAGAATTTCATAATTTGTCCATAAAAACCATAAAATCCTAAAAATTAGTTAGCATAGTTATAGATCTTTGATTCTGGCATATTTAGTTGTTGATTCATGATTATTAAGCTTGTTATAAGCTAGTTAAAACCTGGTAATTAGGTTTTGTTAAATAGATTTCATAATCTAAGCTTAATCAAATCTGTTATATGGATAAAGGAGTGTTTGGAATAAGGTTGTTTGACCTCAAAAAGTCAAAAGTATTTGATAAAAGTTTTTGATCCAGTTTTGATTTAGTCTAAAAAGGATAGTTTAGTGATTTTCTAAAGTTAGTTTTCAAAATTTAAAAGTTTAATCTCATTTTGGTTGTTCCTGCACCAGGGGAACTTTTTACCTTTTCTTTGCTTGCTATAAATTGGATCCAAGCTCATTGAGTTTTGATTTTGATTGTGTAGTGTTCATAGACACTCACTAGGAGTATCTTGTGCAGGATTGACCACTAAGGTCTTCTGCACTATAGTTTTCCCTTTTGTAAATTGCACCAGCAGGAACATAAGCAGTTCCTACTGCTTCCTTTTTCATTTTGCAATTAAGCTAGCATAACGTAACAAAAGTTACTACTGCTGATTTATTGGTTTAATTTGTAGTAGTTGTGGATTTCTGCTTAAGTCGTAGCTTTTAGTTTATAGATAGCTTAATTTAGTTTAAGATTTAATTTTCATTTTCAAACTTATTTGCCTAGGTACATTTAGTCTTAAAAAGTCATATAAAATCCAAAAAGCCAAAAATAAGTAGTTTCGATAATTTTCTTAGTAGGGCTGAATTTAGTTACTCATTTGAAAAACTGAATAATAGGGCTTAATTAGGATTCATTAGTTAGCTTATCCTCAAAATCTTACATTCTGAATTTGCTTATTAAGCATTTGAGCTTATTGGATTTTTAAGTTTTAAATTTCCTTATCTGAGTTAACAGTTTTTGCTCTTAGATTTAAGTACCCTAATGTGTTTTAAACTAAAGTAGCTTTTCATTACTAGTTTCCTTACATTATAAGCTGTTAGGAACATCTTTTGTATTTAGATTTGAGCTTATTTTGAGCTTAATACAAGTATCTAAGTGAAATCAAGCTTTTCAAGGCTCAAAAGCCAAGTTTCTGAGGACAGCTTATAAATAAGCTGTTTCAGTGCTTATTTGTCATTATCAGACAAAAAGTTTAGTTTTAAAGTTGTTTAAAATCAAGTTTTCAATAAGTTTAGATATTTAGTTTTTGTTAAAAGTGAAAAAATAAAAAAATTGCAAAATGGGGGTTTGCCAGACTTGAACCGTCCCTCCCTACACAAGCCATTACGTCTTAACTCATATGCTTCAATAAACTCATCCAACCTTCATCTTGACATCTATACTGTGTACACATTTTCATTTCCTTTATAAATAATAAGCCGTAGCTTATCTAGTTTATTTGATTAGCTGTTTGATTAGTTTTAATTTTCTCTTATTCCTTGTTGCTAGTAGGACTTTTCCTTATTTTTTGAGAATTTTTTCTTTATTAGTTTATTTTTTAGGATTTTTCGTAGGTTTAAAAATTAAAAAATCAATAAAAAAAAGAAAAAGTTTTAGAAAATTACAAAAAAATAGTTTTTAGTTTTATAAAAATTACTTTTAGGTTTACATCCAGTAAAATCATTTTTACACCTTTTAGATTTTAATTTTCATTTTTGAGCTTTTAATTTTAAGTTTAAAAATAGGATTTTAATTTTAAAAATAGTTAAAAATAGTTTTCTGAGTTTTTATGTTATTTTAGACTTTTCTAAGTTTAAAAATCATTTTTCTAAATTTTTAGGACCTTATTTGCTATTTTTAGGATTTAATTAGATTAAATTAGTTTTTAATTTACAATAAATTCAAAAATAATAAAAAAAATAACTTTCTTTTTCTAAAAATTTTATTTTGTCTTATTTTAGGTTTAGAAATTTAGTTTGCATTTTTAAGAGGTAATTTTAGTGTATTTGCTTAATTGTCGCGTTTTATTTGTTTTCCGTTAATTGTTTAAGTGTTTAATTACTTTTAATTGTTCATTTTAATTGTTGCTTTTATTTAGTAGTAATAGATACTCAAAAATATCTTTTCTCTCATTCAAATCATAATCCAAGCTAAAGCAAGATTTCAATTTCGCAAGTCGTTGGAGAAACGACCCGGGTGATCATACTTCCCGGATAAATATACGTATTATATATTATATATCTTTTAGAGTGAGCTATTCTTAAGGGAGAATTTAGGAAAGTTCTTAATTTCTCTTTTGGAAAATTATTATATATTTTATCGTGTATAAAAACCTACTATCATCAACCGTAAATCACCCAATCTTTAATTCTCAAAATGAGCTTCTCAATTATCAAAATGAGCTTCTCAATTCTCAAAATAAGCTTATGGAGCAAATGACATCCATATGTGATATGGTTGGTCAATATATGCAAAAGAATGAAGAAGAAAAACGAATTGCGGAAGATCAAGCGGCTAAAGATCGATATTGGAAGATTCCTATTTGCTACGATGATGATGATGACGAGGAAAGTTCTATTCCCTTGAAAGATGTTATTATTTCTGGACTTCCTCCGTGTGTTGCAGTCACACCCGTTTTATTAACCGAGGAGCCCGTTGACTCTCTCGTAATGGGGGATGAGCATCTCGATACTATTCTGGCAACGGAATCAGACAAAGTAATAAAGTCTAGTGTCTAGAACCTTGTCCAAATCCTAAGTAAGTCCGAGGGTATTCCCGAAAATATGTGTGATGTGCCTTTTCGTGATAATTCTCCGCCTCTTGACATTTCAAAAGATCAATTTGAGGGTTTCTCCGATTCTAACGATGATTATACTTCGATTGATGAGGATTCTTTCTCTATTGACGACATCGATTATGTTGAGGCATCACCTCCCGATTCTGAGCTCGTCAGCTTAGAGGAGGTGAAGGATTTTCACACGGAAGATGGAGAGATTGAAGACGATATTCTTCATGAAAAATTATCGAAAATCAATCTTCTCATTGCTAAGATCGAAGCAATCAATTCTAATCCACCTCCATCTTCTGATTTTATGACCAAGTCTTCCTTCACATCTCTTAACTTTTTTTTGAAGGAGACAAACACCTTTGATAATTCTTTACCCGAATTTGAAACTTTTTGCTTTAATCTGGAAGTGATTAGTAGTGGCAGTACCACTACTCGTTCTGATTATTCTCTTCCAGATTATGAAGCTTTCTACTATCATATTAAAGAGAAGAGTAGTGGCAGTACCACCACTTAGTCTGATATTTCTCTTTCTAAATATGATTCGTTTATCTTTGATCTTTCGAATGATCCGTTTCCTCCTGCCGATAGGAGCGACTTTTATCATGAGGAGTTTGCCGATGAACTTGCTCACATTATATCTTCATCGGAGTACGATTGCTTCTATTTTAAGAGTGAGCCCGATCCGGGTGAGTTGACTAGTATTGTTGACTCCGGGATTCGTGAGAATGTTCTTTCTACGACAAATGTGAATTTACCATTCGAGGATGACCAATCTCCTCTCTTGGCAAATGTTGTATGGATCTTTCTTCCTTTTCTCACGTATCACGTTACTCCTTCATATCTTCTCTCTTGCGGGAATGAAGTTACCATTTTTGACCCCGGCATCTTCGTTTATCATTCTTTTATGCTGAGTGTGTCTCATCGGAGTGGAACTTTTATGAAATTCAATGTTTATCCAAACCACTTGAATGAAAGTCCGATGGAGATCTTCCGCTTGCTCCCTTATGGACCAATGAATTCAGGGTCGAGTCGAGCTTGTGAGTCGGTTAACAAAAACAAGGCGCTTCGTGAGTGGCAACCCATGCTGATCCTAGTAGTAGTAATAAATAAGTGTTTTGCGTTGTGATGAGGCTCGCCTCTACCTTTCTCGTGTTTTGTGTTTTGTGGTTTATTGTCCAGGATTGTCTCGGATTTTTGAAGCCTCTCGTGCTCGCGGTTTTGTCCTTTGATCACTCGAGCTTCAAATCCTTAGCTTCATTTTGGGAATCCGATATCCAAATATTATCGACTAACATTTATCTTTAACATAATCCATAAATGGCTTTAGTATGACGTAGGTACCCCTTAAAACATTGAGGACAATGTTTCATTCTAGTATGGGGGATCTTTGATTAGATTGTGCTTGCAGTCGTTGTTTTCACGTAATCCCGTTTTTACCACCAAAATACCAAAAAAATAAAAAAAATTAGAATTTTTCAAAAATAAAATAAGTGTTTTGTCACAATTTTGAATTTCATGCTGGGTAGAATAAGAATAAATTTTGACTCTATCAAGCGTGTTGAGCTCTAGCTTGTTCTTT
>BQNB010173709.1:0-13331 GCA_026074375.1 Tanacetum coccineum
CAACAAATCAAATATCCTTTACTATTCTGAACTTGAATCCGAATCATTCTTAAATTCTCAATTCACGATTTCGTTGGGACACGACCCGAGTTGTACAATACTTCCCGGATAAAAATATACGAATTGTGTTTTCTTTTGTGAGATTTTTACCTTATATTTCTCTTGGTTGAGAAGTATTTTGGAAAGAATTCTTACGAGATTTAATACCATATACGTATATTGAATTTGTTTTACCACAACCAGTAATGTAAAGACTTTTATTCCCTAGAAGTCTTTTAGTCATCTCATTTTACAAAGGTCTTTTAATTACTGCTCTTCCGTCAACGTTGAGTCTCTTTTTTGATCACTCCTCATTTTCACCAAAGTATACCCAACGAGAGTAATTACCATATTATCATTAGAGAAAATATCAGCTCTTATCTTTATTCTTCATTTCTTTACTTTTAGAAGTTGGTGCCTAAAAAATATATAGATAACTTATATTGTAAATTTATGGTATGATTTTAGTGAACAGGTAACATTATTTGCAGGGTAAGCGGGTTCAGTATGATGGAAGACATAGCGATGATGAAAAACCGATAACTGGAGAGAAACCTGAAGTTTTTGAAATTAAACGGTCATGTCCTTCGTCAAGGTAATAAGTATTTATTTTAAGATTTTCTACTGGGTGTTTGGGGCTAAATTCAAATGGCGGTCTAAATAGGAGATTGGGTCATTTTACGAGCCTTTAGAATTGCTTAAAAGCAAACCACCAACTACTAATGGTGTCTCAAAAAGAACATTTTATAAGCTCGAGCTGTGTATTCAAAATCTAAAAACTAAATAAGACCTGCTAATAAATGTCAAAAAGTATGAACAAGTTTTTGAAACCCACATAAGGATGGTTATGTAGAACCAAATGAAAGCGTAATTGCATTTCCGGTCAAGGGGATCCAAAGAAAAGAAGGGTCTCACTAGATGGAATTAAAGGGTGAGCTAAATTTGAATTTTCATTTGTTCTAACAAGAGTCACAAATATGTTAATTATTGAATAATGGTTTTCTATTGAGTTTTTTTATATTGGCTAAATTTACGAGAAGATTGACGGGAGGAAACAATAGCAGATGTTGGAGCTGTAGAAGATGCGGATGGATTCAGATCAAGTCTTTGTCAAACAAGTAGCAACATGTCTTACTAATATCCTTGGAACACGTAAGTGCCTCATTTATATATTAGATTTTCTTAATCATTCACGTGAGAAAACAATAGGCACTAGTATAGTATATTTGGGTTCAATGTCTCAAGGAAAGGATAGGACTAAACATTATAACCATGAATGTGTTGTACAAAACATTAAGAAAAGATGGTTTTTAGAAAACGCTATGTCTGCAACAATTGAAAACAATTTTAACTTTGCAAACCGTAAGCACTATGACCTACTTTACAGCTGATGTAATTTTTTTGGCTTAAAAATTCATTTCGGGTAATCAATCTACATATACCTGTAAAAATAGTTTAAATTGTCCCGAGGGGATAACACCTCATCCATATTTGCAGCAATATTAGTTTCATATTTAAATTCTCAATATCTATTATGGATGAGATATCCATGCTTCGGTGTTTTGCCAGCTGGACTATATGTGATCATAGTGGTTGTTGATGTTTGTTGCAGGTGTTGTGAAATTGAACATGATAGCAGGGTCTTTCAAATACAGTTTGTGACGAGATATATATAAATATGATTGTGTTTTTTGGACACTTCTCAGATTATGCTTGACATAGAACTTATAGTAGAGCTTGCATCGGCTATATCCAGAGTAAAAACACTTTCTGGCGTATACTTACTTATTTGAGCCTCAAAAACTAGAATCATATTAGTCTTTAAGCATGAATGTTGTTTTAATAGGGTGATGTGGTTTTGGGATAATGGGGAGTTTTCGTTTTGAAGAAGACAACGACACGTATGCATTTACGTGTTTTGAAGGGAAGCGTTTAATGAGTCAAGGTTATTCGTTCTTGGCATGGAAAGTTATTGGATTTGCAGCGTGCGTCACACTGCTGCTGGAGTTTGGTTAGACAGACATGACATAGTAACTTCTTCAAACAATAACAAGAGCCAAGTCGACTGTTAATACAAATAATGCTTAAAAATGTTATTTATATTTTTTGACTCCTCTACGTTTTAAAGATGACAAAATGTAAAAACATTCACGATAAAAATAAACGTTTACATGTTATTAATCGTAAACTTCCATTTCGACATAAATCACTTAAGGTGTGGATAAACAAATCATTAAACTTAATTAGTGATCAAGAAAATAATTTTTCTTCTTAATCTATCACATTTCTACAAAACTATATTTTTACAACATTACACAAAATAGTTTTGTTACATAAAAATAATGTTTTATTTAAAAACTTAAATTTGAATTCAAA
The DNA here is from genome assembly GCA_026074375.1 of Tanacetum coccineum. Classification (NCBI taxonomy): domain Eukaryota; kingdom Viridiplantae; phylum Streptophyta; class Magnoliopsida; order Asterales; family Asteraceae; genus Tanacetum; species Tanacetum coccineum. The sequence continues at coordinate 2,416 of BQNB010173709.1, forward strand.
TTTTCCCCCCAAAATCGAATACAACTCACCAGGATAAACCTTCCCCACAAAAGGACAAAAATCAGAGCGTCAGTCTAGGGGCGGCCCCTATATATATCTAGGACCGCTGGGACCGCCACCAGCTGACCGTTTGATTTTCCTGGCTATAAATACTGCACTATTCTCAACAGAAAAATAAACCTCTTAGCATGATTTTTTAGTCACCTTTCTCTCTCTAAAAACCTTCTTTCTATCACTAAATATCTTGATCAATAACATAGTTTAATCTTGTTTCAAGTGATCGAATATCATCTTCTATCTTCTTCCTCCTTCTATCAAGTGCAAGAGAAGAACACTCGTATTCGCCAAGAAACGAAGTGTTATAGACTCGTGATTTCTCCTCTCTTCTTTTAAGATTCAAAACTTTATTTTGATTATCTTGTGTGATTGTGTAAGTCGGATAGTGTGTAAATCTAATAGTGTAGATCTTGTGATTGTGTAGTGCTTGTGAAGTGGTAGATTGGTTCTAGCTAAGATTGGACTCGACATTTAGCTTAGTGTCAGAAAATAACGTAAGCGATGTGTAAACGGTTTTCTCCGCCTGAAGGAAGCTTGTTGACATAGTGAAATCTCGATTCGGATACTTGGAGAGTGGAGTAGGGCGAAGAAGAGCTACGTAGCCGAACCACTATAAATCTTGGTATCTTGGTTTGATCGTTCTTTCTCTTATCTCTTTATATTGTTTGTGTTTCTCATTTATATTTCGTATAAATATTACGAGTAGATAGTTTCATTGATTGGTTCATATTGTTGATTGATTGAACATACACTCGAATCTAAAAATTTTAGAAGTAAAATTTTAAAACGCCAACTAACCTATAAACTATTCAACCCCCCCCCTCCCTTCAAGTTTTCACAATTGGTATCAAAAGCCGAGGTCACTCAAGATTTTTAAAATATACTATATTTTAAATCTTGGATCGATCTATGGATTCCGACAAATATCTAGAAGGGAAATCCATGCAAAGACCATCACTCTTTGAAAGTGATAGTTTTGTTTATTAGAAAAATATATTCGAAACATATGTTAAATCAAAAGATTTTGATCTTTGGCATGTTATTACTAATGGTGCTTTTCAACCGATTGAATAAAATCCAAAAACCAAACTAGATGAGGTTATCCATTTTGAAAAACAAAGTGATGATCTTATAAGAAATGAAGGCGTTGCGAAAAGTAACGAAGCCAAAATTGTATATTTTTACAAGGTTTTGCCTATGTAAAGAATATGAAAGAATTTTCTGTGTAATACGGCAAAAGAAATTTTGTAAAATCTAGTGTTTATCACCCATCAAGGTATTAAACCAAGTCAAGATAACATGATTGACCTTTTGAAAAAAAATATGAAAAAATTCGTCATTTCTGAAGGCGATCTATAAATAGGCTTTTGCTAGGTTTAATACTTTTTATTACTAGTCTAAAAGCTCTTGATGAGGGTTATTCTAGCAAGAATTATGTTAGGAAGTTTCTTAGGGCTCTACATCCCAAATGGAGAGCAAAGGTCACGGCGATTGAAGATTCGATAAGCTTAAAATCATTTGTGCTTGGATGAACTCATCGGGAACCTCAAAGTTCATAAGATGATCATCAAGAAAGATTCCGAAATAGTTAAAGCTAAAGGAGAAAGAAAATCTCTTGCTCTAAAGGCTAAGAAGGAATCTAGTGATAAGGAGTTGTTCAAACTATCCAGAAGAAAGACGTTAGAATACGCCATGGAGGTTAGAGACTTCAAGAAGTTCTTCAAGAGAAGAGGTAGATTCATAAGACAACCATGGAACGACAAAAAGACGTTCCAAAGAAGCCAAGATGACAAGAACGTCAAAAGTGATAGGAAGTGTTTTAGATGCGGTGATCCTAATCATCTTATTGGAGATATGTACAAAAACTACCGAAAGACAAGAACCCAAAGAGCATTCGTCGGCAGGTTCTTGGAGTTGATAGCGGTGAAGAAGACGATTGAATATGGCTAAAGATTAAAACAGTGGGCTTTTGTGGCTCAAACATCAAAAATGAGGTACTTTCCAAAATCGACTTACTTTAGTGATGACATTTCTTGGGTAGATGATATTAAGTTTGATAGCGAATGTTACAACTTTCACAAAATAAGTTTAAAAAATTCTTCAAGAAACAAAAAACTAAAAGAAAGCTTAAAAAGAAGCTGTGAAATTGAACTTAGGAATTTAAATTAAAATTGTTCTACTCTCGAGAAAAAACATGGCGAGCTGTTCGAAATGTACAAGTTGTCAATTACTTGAGATCGACAACGAAAAACTTATAGAATAAGCTCTTAAACTAACTAAGTTTGAAAAAAGTACACACTGCTCACAATTGGTATCAAAAGCCGAGGTCACTCAAGATTTTTAAAATATACTATATTTTAAATCTTGGATCGATCTATGGATTCCGACAAATATCTAGAAGGGAAATCCATGCAAAGACCATCACTCTTTGAAAGTGATAGTTTTGTTTATTAGAAAAATATATTCGAAACATATGTTAAATCAAAAGATTTTGATCTTTGGCATGTTATTACTAATGGTGCTTTTCAACCGATTGAATAAAATCCAAAAACCAAACTAGATGAGGTTATCCATTTTGAAAAACAAAGTGATGATCTTAAAAAGAGGCTTGCGAAAAATAACGAAGCCAAAATTGTTATTTACAATGTTTTGCCAAGAAAAGAATATGAAAGAATTTTCATGTGTAATACGGCAAAAGAAATTTGTAAAACTTTGTTAATCACCCATCAAGGTAATAACCAAGTCAAAGATAACAAGATTGACCTTTTGATACAACAATATGAACAATTCGTCATTTCTGAAGACGAATCTATAAATAGTGCTTTTGCTAGGTTTAATACTATTATTACTAGTCTAAAAGCTCTTGATGAAGGTTATTCTAGCATGAATTATGTTAGGAAGTTTCTTAGGGCTCTACATCCCAAATGGAGAGCAAAGGTCACGGCGATTGAAGATTCGAAAGACTTAACATCATTGTGACTTGATGAACTCATCGGGAACCTCAAAGTTCATGAGATGATCATCAAGAAAGATTCCGAAATAGTTAAAGCTAAAGGAGAAAGAAAATCTCTTGCTCTAAAGGCTAAGAATGAATCTATTGATAAGGAGTGTTCAACTTCCAGAAGTAAAGACGAAGAATACGCCATGGAGGTTAGAGACTTCAAGAAGTTCTTCAAGAGAAGAGGTAGATTCATAAGACAACCATGGAACGACAAAAAGACGTTTCAAAGAAGCCAAGATGACAAGAACGTCAAAAGTGATAGGAAGTGTTTTAGATGCGGTGATCCTAATCATCTTATTGGAGAATGTACAAAACTACCGAAAGACAAGAACCAAAGAGCATTCGTCGGAGGTTCTTGGAGTGATAGCGGTGAAGAAGACGATGAAAAGGCTAAAGATTAAACGTGTCTTGTGGCTCAAACATCAAATGAGGTACGTTCTGAATCGACTTACTTTAGTGATGACATTTCTTAGGTAGATGATATTAAGTTTGATAGCGAATGTTACAACTTTCACAAAATAAGTTTAAAAAATATCTTCAAGAACAAACAACTAAAGAAAGCTAAAAAGAAGCTTGAAAATGAACTTAGTGAATTAAAATTAAAATTGTCTACTCTCGAGAAAAACAAGGGAGCTGATCTCGAATGTACAAGTTGTCAATTACTTGAGATCGACAACGAAAAACTTATAGAATAAGCTCTTAAACTAACTAAGTTTGAAAAAAGTACACACTGCTTAAATGAAATGTTAAGCAATCAAAAACCCTCCGGAGATAAATTAGGTTTAGGGTTTAACCCATTTGAAGCATCAACTAGTAAGTCTAAGGAAATAAAATTTGTGAAATCTCAAAAAGAAACATCCTCTGGTGGCGGTCCCCCAAATAAAATGGGCGGCCCCCATAAAGTCTAGATGGCCCCAAAGCAATCAAGGGGCCGCTTGTCTGTTCACCAGAATCTGAAAAATTTGTTTCCTTTCAAAAATCTATTTTGGGTCCTAGACCAAAACACATAATGATAAACAATGTTAAAATTCATGTTGCTAGTGATAATGAGGTTAAACAATTTGATAAACTAACGTTAAAACCTAGAGTTAGATTTTATAAACCAAATTTTAGGTCAAAAACTCCACCACCTAGAAGAGTCAATAATCATTATCCTCGTTCTTAGCCACCGCAACCAAAAAGGAATGTTGGTCGACAAAACCAACCTTATTGTCACACCCTTTCAGTGGCGGAAACACAGGATGCGATGATACCGTTCATCGCACAAGATATAAGATCATACACTTTACGATTTACAAAGAAAAGAAATTTGGGTTTACATTAATTTGACAAGTTAAGACTTGACAATAAAATAAATAAAACCATTTTGACCCAATCCCCGTGGGTTTACATCTTTGATCTTCTAACATTGTTCACATACCTTTAATTGACACACCTGAAAATGATACTCGAAAACGTCAAAATAATATTGGTGAGCTCGTAGGTTTGACCTTAAACCTAAAGCTGTGCCAATATCTCAAAACATTGGACAATAATACAATATGATAGTGAATATATGCAAATCACCCATGACTTAGCATCCTCGCTAATCATGTAACACGACCTAGCATTCCCGCTAGTCGGTCACCATGCCCTAGCATCCCCGCTAGTCATGAAAACAACATATACTAATGTTGTTGGAGTCGCAACTCAGATATGTCACTTAGGCACCTAAAGGGCCTACCAGCTGGAGCACTATATTAGGGCAGGACCACAATAGACATGGCAAATCATTGCCAATCACCCTTGCCATGCGTCGCAATGCATGCAAGTCAAATCACAACCCTTGACATGCCAAACACAGTTTATGCAAGTAAAATCACATTACATATATTCACATAACAATCATAAGCACATAATTGTCCTAAAAACAAAACCACGTTTTGCACAGTTCAGAAAAACAGTTCAAAAAACATTTGAGATCATTTTCCCCCAACAGAAAAACAGTAGAAAAAGGGGCTTCGAGAACTCACCTCAACAGCAAATAATGCAAATTGCACAAATCTCAAACTCAACGCACAAAAAAACTCGACGCAAGCGCGCAACAGTACCCGGCCACGACCTAATCATTTATGACAATTTATTAATATTTGTACAAAGTTGACTTATTGTACAAGTATTCATCTTTACTCATACCAAAATTCTCAATCCCGTTACAAAAACCTCTTTCCTTATCACAAAACCTTTACTCTTTATCTCAAAACCGTTATCTCATAACAAAACCGTTATCTATTATTATGGTTGTGTGGTAAATTACTCAAAACGACTCAAAACACTTGGGCTAAGTGTGACATAACATCATTTATCAAAACATCGATCACCATTAAAATGGAACAAACGATCAAACAATCCAAGAAAAATCTGATGAGAATTGAGTTAAGAACTCAGAAACCGAAGATAACCAATCAACATTTCCCTAAAATCGATAAGATATATATATATATATATATATATAACTATTCAATACTTTTAAATACAGTACTAATATTTATTATCACTTTCACCTATTTATCGAGCTAACCGAATAAATATAAAGTTTTGCTATATTCCATGACATTCACGCTCACTTAATCAACCTTAACCCTTTTTATTAGTTAAAAGCCACCTTTTTTGGTACTTTAGTCATTTTGACCAAAAATATTTATTTCAAAACATTTTCTAAGTATAACATTTTCACAAAATTTCGGCATGACCCGTTCGTTTGTACAACATTTCTAAAGTTTCCAAACCTTATTATTTTTCCACAATTTTAAAATCTCAATTCTAATACTTTTCCTAAATTCTCAACTCCAAAATACTTTTCTCAATTCTCACCAATCCTCCGACTAAACGTCAAATTCTATATCCAAAAAATACAGTAACAAAACGCATTTCCCTCCATCGACTTTCATTATTGACACGAAACATGTTTCACTTTAAAAATCCACTTTAAACGTATTAAACCACTAGTTTTTGCTTATTGGGCCTTAAGGCCCAATAAAGATCCAAAACGTTTTTACTAAGTGTTAAAAATCATTTTTATTATCTTAAACTTGATGCCAAAATATATAAGTTCACAATATCATTTTGAAAACCATTATAAGCTATAAGTCAATAATATTCCATAACTAAAATAAGCCGAAAATAAATCAAAATCGATTATAAGTCGATGTCTAATAAGCCAAACCAAAATAGGCCGAACCAAATAAGCAAAATAAAATAATCTGAAAGTTATAAGCTTAATATACGAAATTACTCAAAATTAGTCACAAGTCCACATGTAGCCGAAACCAAACGAGCTATAAGCTCAACCAAACCGAGACCAAATAAGTCCGAAAACCAAATAATCCAAAACCATAAGCTCCTCATAAGCTTATTAAGTAAGCGAAGGCCAAGTGGGCCGAGCCCACCCCTCGTCGGACCGAGACCGAAGCCCAAAACCATACACGGTTGGGCCGAGCCCAAAGCGACACATAAACCGAAACCAAATATGCTCTAAATAAGCCAAAACCAAGCCAATAGGCCAATCCCATCAACCTTTTTCTTCTTTCTTTTCTTTCTTGTTGGGCCGAAACAACAATAAGCCAAAAAAATCAAATAAGCTCAAACTAAGCTTATTTTAAGCATCTTTTAAAATAAGCCCAAAAAGTACTTTGACAAAATTATAAAAATACCACCACAACTAAAATATTCAAACTTTCGACCCTTGTTTTCTTTTGTTTGAATTTGACGCAAACAAACACCCCTTTTTATACACTTTTTGTTTTCAAGAATCGATTTTTATGACGATCGACTTGTACAACTAGTATTAAGACGCCATAATAAGCATAGAAGTACAACTTAAATCAAATTTAGAAAATATACAACTTTGGCGAGTTCGGTTCGGTTTTAACGCAAGAAGGAGAGACCCAAAAACCTTTTTCTATAACCCGTGTCTATCTAATATCAACCCACTATTGATCTTTTAACCCCGTGTTCTTAGTCATCTTCAAAAATCAATGTTTCTTGTTGTTTTGGTGCTCGTCCGAAAATGAGAGGGTGAGGGAGAGAGTATTTTTTTTGTTTTGCTTGATTTCAAAATTTGAAATGAAAGAATGTTTGAGGTTATGAAAAAAGAGGTGGTACCATTCATGGACAACCAAGGCTAAAAATATGCCTTGTTGTCTCCTTCTTGTTACACGTCCCAATGGAATCCTAGGTGGGTTTCGGGTTCATCTTTTCGTGTTAGTATTGCTTAAAAGCTCAAAGTTTGATGATTTAAAACGTTACCCAAGTTTAATTAATATTCTCATTGCGTTTAAAATCACTTTTCCATAAATCTAGGTCATTTATACGACACATATCACCGTAATCTACTATAAAAATTATATTTAGACGTTGTCGGCCGGGTCAGGACCGAAAACATGAATTTTTGTTTAAAACTCAACCGAACCATCCTCACCAGTGTAAAAAAAAATTAAATCCCCAAAATAAGCTTTGTAAAAATCGAATTGCTCAAAATTTACACTTTAGCGACCGTTACAGTCTTTTTACAGAATTTCACGAAAATGACCGTTTTCTAACAACTTTCAAATCATACACCAACGATTGACGTTTTAAACCAACGTTTTCAAAATCATGAATTTATTAAATAAATAAACTCGTTACACACTTCCAAATCACTTAAACTTATTTCTAAATAAATTGTCGTGTCGGTACGCGCTGCGTGACGACTTCCGGGGATCACGAGAAAGCTTCCCGGAATTATTTAAAATACCAACAAAATACTCCAAAATGGAAAGACGAATCAAAAGTGATTCTCTCCCGAAATTCAAGACTCCTCCAAAAACCCTGGTTAATCCGTAACCGTTTTACGCAAAATAGTCAACTATAGTCAACTTTTCAGCTTTCATCAGGAAAACGGACAGGTTTCAAAAATTCAAAATACGCAATTATAATATTTTATAATAATTAACCATGGACAAGTTACCGGTTATCACAGTCTAACCCCCTTAAAGGAATTTCGCCCCGAAATTCAACTCAATCATCGAATCACAACATCGACATGATATTCCATTCCTCGACGTATCACATTAGATCAATAGGGTTTAGTCTTTTCAAGCAAGGTTTCTTCCGGTTCCTCTAAAGACTAAGTTTTTCCACAATCCAATTCCTACACTTTCTCATGGTTAATCTACGCCCGTTCACACAACCATGATAGTCTTTCCTACTATATCCTTAGTTTCACAATTTCCTCAAATTAAGGTCACACAGTCTTAGTCGGGTGTCTGAATACGATCCAGTCTTTGACGTGATGACTATTCTATCATAATTGGCATCGCTAAAATTTTCGGTTGAATCGGGACTAACCCTGCAGGGTATGTGTCCTACATAATACGACTCACCCTCTACTTTCTCAAAAACATCCACGGTTCTTTTGCCAACATTCACTTAAAATCCCCAAATAAACCCTACCTGGTCTACGCTTCAGGCTTTACCTTTCTAGGAAGACCATTTCATTGTCTAGACCTCATCATTATTTGCCTTAAACTTTTTCCAAATCAATCCTACTCAACGAGTACCTTAAATCTTACTTCACTTAGATAGGTCAAGATACTTCTCAAAAGCTTACACAAGAAAAGTATGATCGGGTTTCAAACTCGATTCACTATAATTCCTTCCAACTTTCCTTGTGACCATTCATGGTCTCTCACCTTCCTATTAGCCTTTCTAACGAAACGGCATAATCGATCAACTCGAATATATTTCAGGTTTACTAAATATACCAACTAAATCATACACTAACCCTCACAAGGAATGGGTGTCCGCCCTAACACGAGTGACTAATCGTAACACAACCACGCACGGGTAACTGTGCTCACCAGCACTGATCTTATCCATCCAACCAATGATAACACAAAAATATTGCTAATCACTAAACAAAAAATTTTAAATGAAACAAAATTTCCTTCACTATCATAAAAACGATTCCAATACAAATCATCTAACGACTAATAAGGACTACTCATAACTACCACTACTAAAAAAAGCTTTTCTAATCATAATACCGACACTAAATGACGCTACTCGATTTAGTGATGTACACAACTACTAATCAAATCCCATACATCATGCACATCTCCTCTGGGCTCCTGCCCTCGCTTCATACTAGCAACAATCTCAGCCAAATCCAACCGTGCATGTCTCTCCTTTGCGATCTATAATCGTAACTCTTGGTTCTCCATCTGCGTATCACCAATGGCATGCCACAAAGATGCCCTTTGTGCATCCGTCTGACATGCCCACGACTCCATGGCTAACACTGGTCTCAAAATCGCTCCAAAAGTCATTGCAACCCTCTCTTGCTCATGCTCTAGGCTCCTAAGTTGATATCTCTAGGAGAAGATCTCATCCATGATTTCCCCTAACCTAGTAAACAACTCCCTTATATCCCTATCATACCTCTCAAACAAGGCAGGTAATATCTCCCCTAATCATACCGTATGATCATAAATCAATCCTCCTTGCATCTCAACCTGGGCTTCTAACTCAGTCAAAAATCCCTCAGCCTTAATCGTAGCGGGTGAAGCAATTGGCGTTGGAATGGTCAGTGGTATCATGGGTGATAAAATAGGTGAAGGAATGATAGAAGGTGCTGGAGAAACAGGAAGTAAACCAGACGACAACTCAAGAGATGGCGGTGTCTGAACGGGTAGTGGGTAAGCAAGAACATCAATGTAAGCCCTACCATCCTCTGGGTCTATCCATGTAGTGAGTGTAGGTTGCCTAAGTGCCGACACTCTCTTTGGTCTCTCAGGCTCTGGTACAGATCCAGAACTCTGACCTACCTCGAATACACTAGGCATCTGGCCCTCCCTTGACGCTATCTCCCGACGTCTCAACGCCCCATAACCCAATCCTAGAGGATCACCTATGGCTTTCTCCACAACTGGGGCTGCCTGCTGCTAACTCTCAGGTACAGCCTCATCCCCTCCTAAACCAAGACTCTCAACTCTCATAACAAGACCCTCGTCCCCTGCAGCAAGACCCTCATCCCTTGGAGCAGGACCCTCGTCCCTTACATCCTCATTCTCATTATCGAAATTTGAACTCTCCTCTTCCTCCTTGTCTTCCTCGTCCTTATCCTCCTCCTCATCATCCTCTATTAACTCAGATGTACCCCGAGAATGCTTTCGTGAAGGAAGGTCTGGTGGTGATGATGATGGTGAAGTCTTATAATAGGACCTAAACCTCTTATGAAATGTTGAATCGGACATAGCTGCTACCTCTGCTATACTGGTAGAGAGGCTATGCGACATTGTAGGTGGAACACGCACGGCCATACGTGCGGTCCTACTGAGAAATGGAACCAAGGTGGGTGAAGTGTGGGTAAGTGGGTGATCTGGTGAAAGTGGTGAGGTGAAATCCGATGACGTGGATCTCGCACCGGACGTGTCAGAATCCTCTGACTCCTTAGCATGACGTGTGGGTGGTGTACTATCAGGTAGTGAAGTGGGTGATTCTACAACGTTAGGTGACTTAGGTGTCTCAGTCTCAACAAGGTCCTCAAAAGGTTCAGACTCAGTGTCCGTCTCAACTAAACAAGCCTGTCTAATAGCCTCATAAGGATCCACAGGAAATGGTACAGGCACTCGGGGGCTCTGAGCTCTGTCAGCCTGGGTGGAAATCTCTGGGTCAACAAACACTAGGGAAGACATCATGTGATAACACGATAAGAAGGGTATAAATATTTCATAAAATATCATTATCCAAATTAATAGCATCATTATGCTTACATATACAAATCATTATAGCGTTCGAAATTAGACATTCGTAACTGTATATATATATATATATATTA